>JAODIE010000006.1:517180-555810 GCA_027575565.1 Diploeciton nevermanni
ATTATCGCCTTTCTACCTTACAAGAAGGAAATCTGATTATTATTCATTATTTTTTAATTCCAAAATTGTTGTGTTTGTGTAAGTATTTTAATTTCAATACAAATCTTGCATGATTTATTTCTTTCAAATTCAATAGCAAACACAAGACCTAGAATCATTGTTTCAATAATGTTTCAATATTTTATTGTTTTTTTTTTGAGAATTTGGGGGGGGGGGCTAATGTTTTTTTACATGAATGAATGGTCGAAAAATTTATTTGACAAGGATATATCTGTTGCGTGCTACAAGAAATACTCCAACTGTTCATACTTCTTAGCCGTCGTTTCTCTGTTTGTGATATATTTAACCAAAGAAAGGTTGCATGTAATAGTTTGAAGATATATTGGGTGGTTAACAAAATAGAAGATAGTAGGGTTTATGAATTATTTTATGCCGATTTGATATTTATATTATTTTTAGATGTTAAGTGACTACTAATTTAATGCAAATATCAAAGATTATAATTTTAATTTTCTAGTATAATTAATTAAAACAAATTAAATTTGTAATAGGTTTCCTGGGTACACAGTCATGACATTGATGATTATGTTTAAAATGTCTGGTTAATTACCTTGATTGATGCGAACGTGTTGGTATCTGCAATTCTCGCGAATATACAGGTGTTACGCTTAGCACATTTGCGCGAGCATGGAACCAGCACAAAATATTGCTTTTATAACAATTGCTCTACTTGTTGAATTGAGATATTATTTCAAACAGTACTGAACTATCATCATTTTAATTTTAAATTTCTTCCTGATTTTAATTGAAAAAGTCACATTGAAATATTGTTATTGATTTTGATAAAGGTTCTAATTTTTTTCCAATGTAAATACCGCAGAAGGCAACGAGCCTAAAACGTTATATAAATAAATATTTTGTAAGTGTTAGCGTTACGTTTTATAGATATAATAAAATTATATTTTGGATTTCTTGTTTGTTGTATTGTTCTATTTAGCACGTTTTATTTATGATTTTTTTTTCATATATCTTGAAATCTTATTAAACATGTAACCGTTTAATTTATTGCGATATTCGACCTTCCACAGAGTTTAACAGAAAGTACTTGCTGCTTGGAATAGTACCGTGAGGCGTACATGTGAAACGTTTGAATTAAATTTTTAGCATCTTTGATGAATTTACAATACGGTATTATAAAATGTGCGTCAACACATAATTTTACCTCGTTCTTCATCGAGTATTAAAATTACAGGATAGCGTGTTATTTAAGTTTGTATTGCAACCGGTTCTTTGTTCTCATCCATCTAAAAGTTTGAGTATTCGTGATCGTTAATATTGCACCATCTTCGATTTGCAATTATACTCGTCTTTGATATCACGACACATGTCGATTGCATGTGGCATGCATAGGTAGCATGTTCCCTTCTAATACATATCTCTTTTCCCAAAGCAGAAAGCCACAACTGCAGCCGGTAATTTACATATGGTACTTTGTAATTTTGTCTAATAGCTTATTACTATTATAAATTCATATGGGAAATTAGAATTGAATCCATCTTTTTATTAACAGTCTATTATTGTCCAGGGAAAGTCGAATGAAGTTAACGTGAATTAGAAGTTTATTTTTTTATATTTGGAATCATTTTGCATCATTTTTAATGCAAAAGACAAGGGACTTATTTTTCCTGTTTATAATTAAAGGAACACTTGCTGTTTTATTATTGCGGAATTGTAGTTATTATGTACTACGATAAAACTTTCCAAATGCGAATCGAAGCCTGTAATTGAAACTACTTGAAGCTACTTAAAATTTAAAGCGAAGAAAAGGTAGCATCTGTTTATATCTCGCAATTTAGGCTTCATGTACATTCTAAAGCAACCGACTTATTCTTAAAACTACTTCAGTATATTCTATTGGCATATAGGACATATTATTTTATATACATAATACTACGGCTGATATATTAATTTAGTATTATGTCTTATAAAAACGCACCTTCCATTTATTTATACATAAAATTCGAATAATAATAAAATATGATTATTATTATATTAATTACTGGATTTCAAAAACGACACTGAATAAAATCAAAATAAAAACACCATCAGGATAGATAATGCAAGCGCTTATTACTTGATGTTTTTTTTTCGTGCGCATACATGGGGTGGTAGTGGCAATGAGGACATTTTCGTAAATGTATTTGTTGGTGTGGTAGGGGTAAACACCATCTATAACAATAGTCAAAAGGCATGGCTTGTGTTTACTATGCCTAGGAAAGTTGTTTGTATTCGATAGTTTGTCGCCATGACGACTTGACAACAACAATCAATCGCGGCTTCACATTGGTGCCATGGGCTAGTACAACTCCCATTCGTACTAGGCCAATAGGTATCCTAGGGGAGATCTAGCAATGATAAGTTGATGGTCGTTCTCGACCGATGGTCAGTGTCTTGCAAGCCTTCGTACTGTGCAGTTTGTTTTACTCTTAAGGATCGAACGATATACATCAGCCTTTGATCGATTGGTAGACGCGGGAGATTATAAGTTTAGCAGATTGAATTTACTTCGAATAGTAAGTGAGATTGTTTGTTGTTTTTAACAAACACGCAAGTGTGTTCATACTTCACCGCGAATGGTTGTTTGTGTACGGAATGTGTCGACTCATTTCATTTATTCTTTGGTTTGTCACGCTTCAGTTTAGCGAGGGTTTGTGATTCGCGCGTGGTGCACACCAAGTGGTTTGTTTGCAGGTCTCCAGCTGAAAGCAACTCGGCTCGTATGTTTTGTTTTTTGCCTGGTGGAACGTAATAGGGAAGATCTATTGGTGCGGGGTTATCTCATCCGTATTTATACGAGTCGTGGCTCGTAAACATGGCACTTTGCGAACTACTATCAACTTTAGTAAGATATACGATTTTTACCAGGATTCGTAGTAAACTTTTTCTGTGTTTGCTTAAACCGATATATTAGGAACAAATACTTTTATAATTTGTTTGTTATAAATTTTTATAATTTGAATTTATCGTTTTCTTGCAGAGCTTGAGTCGAGGTCGACAGGACAGCACGACGAACTCGGCTCGACTGTAGTTACATATTTATTTCGGGTAAGTTTTGATTTTTATTGTTATATTATTGCATGCATTTTATTAAAATGAACATAGATAATTTTAGTCATGTTGCTGCATCGCGTGTTGTACTAGTAGTTTTAGTCCAGTTTTTGTTGTGGTCGACGGCAAATATTCTCACATCTATTGCGTTTAATGAGGGTGCAACACGAACGCAACCCGCAACCATCTAATGTTTGCATGAAACTACAGAAACAACTATGCAGTGAAATTTAATTATAATTTTTTCTGCGAAACTGAGCAGTCCGGTCCGCTTTATTTAACAAGCAGAGCAATAAGAGATACAAACTCAATCGGACATGTTTTTGTAATAACGACGAATATAATATATATCGTGTATCGTTGAATGTGGTCACGAAATGTTTAATATTCATTATGTTGATAAAATTTCACTATAACACTAACTAATTATCCATTTATAAAACGTTTCCAAACACGTTATGCAAATAAATAATTAGTCAGTGTTAAACTAAATTTATATCATCATAATAATATATGTTGCACCGCTCCGTAGCACAGTCGGTAAACCGTCTGACTGTAGCAGAGACAACGAGGTGTGCATATTCGAGGGACACGGGTTTAAATCTTGCTGCGGTTATATTCAATACAATATATACTCTCATAGAATTCAGTCCCAATAAGTGCTAATAACTCTGGTAGTTGAGGCATAGTATAATGTAATGCAGGTCAAGTACGGTGTCGGCATCCGGCATGGTTGCAGTACGCTCCAAAAATAACAATAATATATCGTATCATAGATATACATCTCTCCAACAGCCTACGTACACACAACTCTGATATATTACGGTAGATAAATTGCAATATTGTTTTGTTACAAAAATATTTATTTATGGCTGTCAAAAGAACAACTTCAATGAAGACGGAAATGACTTTAGAAACAATTAATTTTTAATTAGTTAACATTATCCTGCATAGATAGGTAAGGTATTTGACACAACTCTTACACATGACAGGGCACTTTCTATTAATAATTTCAGCCGAATAGGTTTGAAATTAAATTGCAAACTTAAAATATAGCTGTCTAAAATATAGCTGTCATCCTACTTTTGCACAAGTGAGCTGCTTGGAATCGGCGCGTAGTTAATGATTGTTTATTGTGTGTAGTCCATCGCAGGACCAAAAATACCGAGCATGCACTGTATAGCATTGGTGAGGATACATTGGGAATATTTTGGCAATGGTTTTAATTTCAAATGACATCTATAATTTATTTGTACTATGTATTTTTAGGTTTCTGCTTCGTAAATATTGTAGCTTCTGTTTTATAATACCGTTTGTACAGAGTGCACATAAATTGACGGTTTTAGTGGGCATTTACACATTTGGAGACACTAAATTAGTAGGCTTATTCGACATTTTAATTACCTGAGCTGTAGATCGTAAACGTCTGAAATAATTTAATTGGTTTATAAAGAAATAATGATATTTATTTATTATAATGCTTTTTTCAATCCTGCGGATTACACTGTAGAACAGCAAATTTCCGATTGAAATAGCATTAACGGCATTTGATAATCATAATTTTCTAAGAAAACGAGTTTTTCAAAATTTTCGAATCGTTGATTTTTTTTTGTGTTTGGCCGAAATTTGGTTGCAATTTGATATATTGTCTCATAACTTCCGTTGGAGATAGAATTTTTATAGTCCAAAAATTAAAACTCGATTTTTACTTCTTTATGCGACTGCAACAGTTCTAAATAATTCGACTCTCGCTGCACGAAGCGAGCAATGCATGCTTGCTGCGCTGTTTGTTTACAAAAGATAAAGAATTAAATGAAAGCAAGTGAAGTGCTGAGTGCACACACAAATACGACACAGTGTGTCACGATACCCATGTCCACTCATACATCTACAATACGATTGGAGTATCGTATTACTTAAGCATTGCTCGCAGAACGCAGAGCGGGAGTGATTCGAACTATTGCAGTCGCGAAAATGAGTAAAAATCGAGTTTTAATTTTTCGACTAAAAAAAATTCTATCACCAAAACTAAATGCGCCAAGAAAATTGGAATACAAGTGTCACATTGAGCAACTCATACTTAATCGACTGAACGTACTTTCATTTCATTCTAAATATGTATTTGTTTGGAATATGCGTTCATATCAGCGTCTGCACTTTTCCACAAAAATTCATTTTGAGAACTTTTAACTTTGAAACTATTGAATATAAACAAATTACGTTTTCACACATTTTCTCGGTGTCTATTTACGAATTGTTACTAAAGACAGCTAAATAATTTAACAATAATTACGGAAGTTATGGGACAATATCACAACCAAAATTCGGTCGAACACTAAAATCGAAATTAAAAAAAAAAACGAACGACGATTTGAAAATTTTGAAAAATTTGTTTTCCTAGAAAATCATGATTGACCGAACCCCGTTAATGCCATCTCGATCGGAAATTTGCTGTCCCACAGTGAATTACTGCCACCTAATTGGGTTTCAGATCCTTTCCTAGGGGGCTCATCCCTATAAAGTGCTCCGCCCCCACCTTCTCAACCGGGAACCGAACCCAGGTCTCTGAGGTGAGAAGCAGGCGTTCTTCGCTTAATGATATCTATATTGATAAAAAATAAACACAAATTCATTTTTTGTCAACTTTTTATTTGTAGTGACTTCAAATAATAAGTGGTTCTAACGAGTTTTTGTACAAAAAAAGGTATAAGTTTATTTTATATTGCTGCAATATATAAAGCTGCAGAAATTTGGTTTATTTGGTCCCACTGATGTCGTATTTATCCTTAGTTTTCGTCTTTAATAACTTAATTCTGTAGGTTCTAAGAATCCTCGAAGTATTGCATATACCTAATTAGATACTGTATCATCGTGTCTTGTTAGTAGGGGAGCACGGTTCACTGAAAGTGCACGCGAAGTCGCAAACCAGTATGCCGTCGACCGTGCGTTTATCAAGTACAACTGCTTGCACTTGTATTCTTGGTGCCGCTATACTAGTTTGCTCGTGAGAGGACAACCTGAGCGCGTAGTCCAAGAACAACTGGCCTCTAAATCACACGGTTATTTATTGTACATGCGGGCGAATTGATGAACGTGTCAGTTCAGTGTCAACAGGAATTTTAACTATTATTGGAAAGATTTTGAAGTTCATACGAAAAAGGTAAAACTAAATAATAGAATTCATCTTTAAAAGCAAAAATTTGTCCGATTAAATAAAACAAACTATATTTACGATGTGGATTACTTACACTGTTCGTATTATGTCAATTAAAACAAAATAGCGGGCTTTCCTTGAACTTCACAACTACAAAATATTCTAGTTCGTTTATACATATTCAACTGTTTTCATTGCATAATTGTTTTATACACTTAGAATATGTTTATGTAATACGTTAGTATGAGTTATACCATTCGTCACAAATTTCACAAATTATTTAGTGAGGAAATTAGATAGATCTATCATCGCCCGTTACGTTAAAAAGTACTAGTTATGTGACGTTCTTCTTAAGATGTCTGCTCCTGACTCTTTTCGTTCATTAATTTTTTGGCGTCAAACGATATATACTTGAGGGATATAACGTGGTAAACCTATTTTTGGACGCGCATTATGACTTTGGAATGTCCTATTTTACGAGTCATTAGTAAATCAGTATACAGTATTTATTACACTTTGAAAATAGTAAGATGAAGAAATCAGCCTAACTAATTATATGATTTTACTTATAGTTTGCTAATTGCATTGATTTCATTTCAAAATTCGCATTATATTACTTTCATATTTGAATAATTTATTAAGCTACCAAACATTATACATATTAATCTTTGTTAAATTACATATTTGTATCAATGATGCAATAAAATTTTTAATTATGTTTATGTTACATATTTAGATATGGCGTATTTAAGCTATTTGTTTATGACTAGTTTGTCTTTTAAGTTAGGAATATATTGTTGTACATAGTTAGGTTTAAATGTTTCGTGGACTTTGATATGTTTAGAGGAAATTTATTTCAAGCTGTTATCAAAAATTTTTACCACATTAATTATTACATTCTATCATTTTATTTATTTCATACATATAAAAGTAACTATGTAAGGAAGTTAAGTGTATAAGTAACTGTAAAAATAGGTATGCCAGTGTACCGAAGTAAATTGCAACTGCAAACCGTTTTCGTTTACCTCATTACTAGAAACAAAATTATAAGCTTTACTTCAATACGAATTTTTTTGGAAATAGCTTTGAGTTTTGTGATTATTTACATTCTTGCAAGGTTAGCTAGGCAGTTTAATAACTTCTTAGATATTAGAAAAATTTGTAAAAATGTAGATGTACAACGCGTACGGACCGGCAGACGGTGTGGTTTTTATTCAGTTGTAGCTAATGCATATAGGTGCGGAACCTTTATCGTAGCAAATAGAAAGAAATGTAAAGTAAAAATGATTATGAAAGTATCTATTAAAATTGTCTTTGTGTTTCATTTTAACTAGTTTCCTCACATTGGGTTCATATATTCACGCTTTTTGGCCAATTCTTAACAAAGTGATTAGGTATCACGATCTGTGGTAAAATTATTGTGCCGCGTGACAGTCGTACATTCGAATAGGAATGTTTATTAGACATGTAAACAAGCGTTCACAAATCAAGGCCTATCTTACACAAGTGACTGTAAGAAGTAAAATAACTCTTAGCATGCCTTTAAAATCGTGTGCAAAGATGGTACACGTTGCACACGGTCCGTGAGAACATTAATTTTTAAATTAAAAGCATCGTAAAGTACAAAACGTTAGTTCAGTCTCTGTGGCAGTCTGGATTTTACAAAGCCTCGCTATGGTTGCTGTAACGAGCAGTGTTTGCTCGTTGTGTGCTTGTACATCGTTCGCTTATATCATCACAATCTTTTGTGAAACCTAAGACGGTTAGAAATTTCCAAACCTGGTCTTTTGTAGTATTATAGTTTATATTATTTCGTAATTTCAATAAAACAGAACTTTTTATTTTAATGACTTTTTATATATATTTTTTTATAAACCACAGGATTGAATATACTTCAAAAAACGCATATACTGGTGTACTTTTCTTTCTGGCAACTACATATTTAGGTTGCATGCATTAGACTTGTTGCTTAAAAGAGATTTTATTTTGCCGGTAAAGATATTCAATTTATTAGAGGAGATAACGGCACGAATGTAACGCATAGTTGAGTCGAGACAGCGCATCACAAAATTAAATACATAGCTTTCTACAAACAGCAGACTATTTTTATGAAATACGCGAGTTAATTATTATCGAAAAGGCAAACAGTGTTAGTCAGGAACTGAACTTTGTGAAGTAATTCGAGCTAAATGTTAATTGGTAAACAAGGAAGCGCGAGAGAGCCACATGTGTATATAAACGTATTTGTAAACTCTAGGAAATGTTTTATTTTCCAAAGTAAAATGACTCGGTAAATTGTTGATTTCACATTAATAAATAAAAACAGTAATAATGTAAACTGTCATAAGTTGTATAGATGTTCATGATATGTCAAATTTCGAACTAACAACAAAAATACGTTTATGAAAATAACCGAAAATTTTAACTGAAGTAGGTGGTTCTAATAAACTAATGGCTATATTAATATTAATAGTATAAATGAATATACAATAAAACAGTATAATTTACCACTATTTGCGTATTGACCTTCAACTATTCAATTATTTTTAATTCCTTTGGTATTTGTGTCACGATTAGGAAACGATGTGTGTAATGAATTTCTTTGCCACCACAACGTTCCTCCTGCACTTGCAGTGCATTCTTACGATCTTCAGTCATTTATTACTCACAGCCGAGCCAAAGAAGCAGAAACAAGTTTGCAATCCGGAATGAGGAATGAAGACATTGCTAAAGATTGCGTTATTATTATAACATTAAACAGAAAATCGTTTCTCGTCATAGCAATTTGCTTGCAACACGTTTTATTGTAGATGCGAAGGTGAAATAACATTGATTCTTCTTAAACACACTAATTTCGATCAATTAAATTGCACAAAAATATGCAAATTTACCGAATAAGGTTAACAACTTTTTCTCCCAAAGTGATCTAACATTTTACATGCAAATAAATCTTAAGTTGCAAACCGTCTTTGGAAGATTTGGTCTCGTGCACTGAGCACTTAATCTAATTTTATAAGATACGCACTTGGCATCCGTATGTGTTTGAGCAGTGACTCTTCCCGTTGTCAATTCTACGGCGTCTCCAAGTATATCAAATAAATTAAATCCCAATAATTACTGGCAACTAGCGATTTTGATAAAGATTGAAATTGTACGTGAACTTTTTTTGTTAGTAAAATTATATTTTTTGTGAGTTGTCAAACATCTAAATAACAATGAAAATTATCTGCTACGTCGGCTTTTATTTGGCCCAAGCTTATTTGTGCCTACCATTCTCGACAAGATTGAGATAATCTATTTTTCTGCCCACATACAAGGTTTAATCTCTTTGTTTAAACTAGATTCTCCAATGATTCGCGACTTCGTTGTCTATGCGATTTTCATCGTTAGCTAGGAATGCGTGCCATATTTTTTGCATTTATGCATAGTAATACAATTTCGAGGTCACATATGCACTTCATTGTGTCGTTATGGAGGATGCTTTTGTGTCGCCTTTGAACGGCATTGCACATACTCGTACATAATTAATTTACATGTCGGCCTTCAATGTGTATTTATGTAGAGTAAATCAACAAAAACATTGCGTATCTCTACGTAAAGATCAGTATATAACTTATTATTTTTTTCTAACTTTTTATTTCTTGATATATGTTATTTATTTCTCAATAGAAAGTTAATACAGAAACCGTTGGCAGTTATCAGTTGGTCCATTATTCGTTCGGTTTGACACAGACGTCTTGCTAAATAGCAGACTGGGAAAACAGACGTCAAACTTCTTTATTAATGGAATTTCTATCAGAAAAAAAATAATACTGGAAATTTGATCTAAAATGTCTTCGTGGCATTGGAGAACTGATGTCTTATCGTGTATCTTTTTTTCAACCAACTGCGCTTAATCGCGAGAGAAAACATAAGAAAAACTTTGGTTTTTAATTCAACACATTGAATCATAGATGCATCATTAGCCTTTGACATTGGGGAAATTTTGAAGCATTTTACATTTGCACTAAATTTCGATTTCAAATTGTTTGCTCTCAATTGTGATAATGTTATGGAGCATTGGCATAATTTTGTTATTAATTCTATTGCAACGTTGTCTATCATAAGCGCTAAATTACATAACGTGTCTTTGTTGCACGCTTGAATATTATCTAGTAATTTACGACGACTATTGATAGAATTAAATCATTTTAAGGCCTTCAATAATGTTAGAGTTACGTTTTATTTAATGATACTATAGTGTTGGAGTCATGAGTTCTCAGATTATTTAATAGTGGTCGTATTTAACGAAGTGTTTTTCCGCAACTATTCACTCCTACAATACCAGACTACCAACTCTATTTGCAGCAGAATTCTGCAATGTTGAATCAAACCGCGCGCTGTGGTTTGTTTCAGTCGTTCCTAACTGATGGTTACGCTCGGCTGGCCATTATAGCTTCTCTATAGATTGATATTAGAATTTGGGCGTATGGTCATCAATTGGAATTGTTGATTCCGAATAACAAACTATTTACAACTGTAATTTCTGTTCGTGCACTGCATTTCTTAATTGCATTATTTATTATCTGCTCTTATTGCTGTGTTGTGAGTATGGCCAAATGCAATTTGAAGACAATGGCCCCAGTTCGTAATATCAAACATTTTGACCGGTGTTATTATTTACAACGTGTAAGTACGTTAATTTAGAAGTATGTTAATTTCAAAAATAATACACTCTTTCCTTTTTGGATTATTTTGTTAGCCTTTATTTTGGTGTAAGGTGAATATTTGATTCCAAAATTTGAAATTTTTATGTTTCAAAAAACATGCTGAGAGTGGGATTAAAATACTTTTTTGTGAATTACAAATCAATGTTTGCTTCCATTATTAATATGCTTACTAAAGTATTATATAAGTACTATTTGAATCAAATTACCCCAAACTAGGTGGTTTTTAATCTCCCAATTAAAAGCTTAGTTGTTCGGTTATTTATACTAATAATTTATTTTCCCACTTCGAAGTCAAATGCGTACAAACACTTAAAATAAGTAGAGAAATATTAATTTCATCAAGTGTTTGAACATACCGGTACATATATAATGAAATATTTGCAGTGAAATTTATAAAATTCTGTATTAAATTCGAATTACATTAAACGTATTTATACGTTTGTTTTGACGCCTCTTTATTTAGAAAAGAACATTCTACATGCTTCTACTATCTTTCTACTATGTTTGCGTTCACATTGAAAATACTTTAATATTTTTAAAAAATGCTGAATATGTTTTGAAAATTTTTATAAGAAATATTGTGTTATACATTACTTAAAATTATGACAATGCTGATGCTGTAATTATATGTTTTAGGGACCAGCCATGAAACGTGAAGCTGACGGTGACATGATGGGCTCGCCGCAGAAACGGTCTCGACGTGGGGACGAAGAAGTTCGTTTGCTCATACCTAGCAAGGTAATTACAGTCTTCAATGATTACAGACGTGTCATGCCGAATACACCATACGAAAACTTATTCATGCTAGGTACACAATATGTCGCGACTGTTTGATATGTTCTGCACAGCCGGAAACCACAGACGAAATGAGTAACACGCTAGGAGACAAACATATGCGTAATGCCCAGTTAATTACATTGTTACACTGGAATGCAATTTAATTATAGGTGACGCAAATACAACGCCCTAAATGGGGAGTTTGATGTTGAATTCTCTTCTACTCATGACCAAATATTGCAATTCAGTGTAAAATTTCGTCACACAAAAAGTAGACATGTTAGAATACAAAATAATACTTTTATCAAGAAACATTGAATGACACGTCTTGTTAAGTTCTAAAATAGAACTAATAGAAAAAATGTTTTTTTTTGGAAGATTCTAAAATGGAAAGAATCATCAATTAGGATTCGATTCAAATTCAACATGCTACCAATTTAATTCTTTTTAATTTAATGCTTTTATAGTATGTATTAATTATTGTATTCATTTTATCGAACCATTTTATCAACCCTCTCATCTTGGACCACCTAACAAACATCCAAACTAGTAGAATTTAAGCCACACTTACACCATAATAAAGCTCTATAACATCTAGAATTAGCCTTTAGTTGAATATGCTTTGACATCCATTTAATGCTATTTCAGGTCGCGGGTTCTATTATTGGGAAAGGCGGACAAAACATTACCAAATTGAGGAGTCAGGTCAGTATAAATTGCGAACACAAAGGCACATTAAACAAATAGAGCGACCATTTGATTCCTTCCGACGCATAGTCTTTCAATGTACTCAATTTGTGATATCCAATCAGGTACTGGAAACATAGTGTATCCCTTGAATCTAGTCATAATGAACTATAGATTATCTACGTTCAGTCTTATTGTTGCAATATTTATACTCCTGGGCCTCTTAATGGAGACTGTTTGAAAAATATTACATGTTCTCTGGAGGAGTGCAGCGTAAGCAAGTGCCCAATGTGTTTTACGCTATTGTCATTTTAGCAGCGAGATGTGTTTCTCTAACGCAATGTGTTTTAACGATAAATTTCTTCTGCCCCTGGCCCGGTCACCTGTCCACCTGAACGCCCGCCCGCCCACCAACATTTTGACTTGGCATACCATCGGTACCACCACAGTACAAAGCCTCGATTACTGTCCCTGATTGTCCGGGCCCAGAACGGTAAACGAAACAATAATTCACCTCTATTAAATTGTCCTCACTCCGGTCCTGGTTGCACTGCGCTGCTCTTACAATTTCTTACCCTTTGAATCTTTATATCATTATATTGGCCTTTAGAAATATTCCTTGATTTAGATGTGTTTATTTGTGTGTATTTCATGTACGTGTTTGTCGTCTTATGGTCTCGTGCTAATTATTATTTATCTACTCTGTCCTTCTTTAAACTTTTAATATAACGAATACGCTAATGCTACTTTTTGCCCATAACTTTAATAACCGCATATACCCCAATGGAATTAGAATGACATCCGGCAATTTGCAAACGCAATTACCGAATCCGGCTGCTTGGTGGCACGTGTTCCAATTGTTGTTTATTATCGTTGGACTCGTGTTCTTTGCGTCTTAAGTTGTGATATTGTTCTATCAACATATGTTACCGGCAGTGCAACCAGCTAAATGCCGGCTAGGTGATATCATCGGAATAATACAATTTCTTGTCATATTTCTTCCATAGCTATTGATGGACCACTGATACTATGATAACCATTATTAAGTTCATTCTTGCTTAGGTAGAGGCATAACATTAATAAAACACTCCCTGAAAGGAATACGTGAGACTGGATGGCGATTATAAACGAAAAGGACAACCAACTTATGCACTAACCATCAATAATTACAATCAGTTCTTTATATAATCTTTAATAATTTATTAATACAACTTACAATTATGTCGAAAACTTTTGAAATTAAATTATCTCACTTTATATAAATTTGTAAGTTGTGTTAAATAAATTTAATATATGGATGTAAATTCGTGTTAGGTATACAGTGGCCCTTTAATATCCCGTACCAGGCATCACCAAATAAGAAGTATCAATCATTTTGACGATGGCTTTTCCCCAATTTGCAATACACCAATATTTAATCAATAAAAGAAATGCATGGTCATTTACCAAGTTCCTAAATCATATCTATTGATCAACGGAATAACCTGTTTGAATAAATATATGAAATTGTTGGAAAAAATTATTGTGATACTATATATGTCTTGTTTGCAGGATGCTTACGCTCTCTTCCGACGTATCAACAATCTGCAACATAATTACAGATGTAATCCCAAATTTGGAACAGGTAAATAAACAGTTTTGATATTGTGTTAATAACATTTTTTTAATTGTGTTGTGAATGTAGAATGGTGCCAAAAACGAAGAAGAACTGGATTTTCGCATGATGATTCATCAAAGTCAGGCAGGATGTGTAATTGGAAAAGCTGGAGCAAAAATTAAGGAGCTTCGAACGGTGAGATCATCTTTATATAGATAGTTTCTGAAAGGAAAATCTCGAGAAACACTTCTGGCAAAAAATATATTTCCAATATAATTTTGGGGGTTTATGAGACGCTGTTTCGTAATATAATTTTAATGGATTAAAACTCTGAGCCAATATAAATTATTAATTGCTTGAAATTCTTTACAATTGATATTCACGAGTATTGTTTAAGACGAGTCAATATGAAATAGCGATATTATTGAATCGGAGTTTAGGGGCAACTAATGTCTTTGATTGAAAAAAAAATAATGTCTCAAAATATGCCCCAAACATTATTGTCACTAAAAGCGGTTTTTATGCAGCATTGTTCTCCACAAAAAAAATAGAAGAGAATTTAGTTGGTAAGAACACTCAGAACGCACATGTTGTTCGTTTTATGCAGAAACGAACTCATAAGTGCTAATTTTTGTGCTCATATTGCGTGGCTACATAAGTTTTATTGTCGTCTCTCGTATAATTGTATCGTAATTATGTTTGGCGTAGTCGCGAAACAGCACGTTCATCAGCCGGAATGAAGGGGTCAGGTGCGACATGCAGGGGCATTCTGAACACGCGGCAGGTGAAACGCACGCGCTTGCCGACGCAGCCGTTGCTCGCCCTCTCGCGTGTGGAGTCAGGCAGGCGCGCCAAACCTTAATCGATACGAGCAACGGGGCTATATTCTCTGCCGGCCGGCTAGCACGCACGCCGTACGCACATCGTACCATTCCGGAACGAGAGTCCTTTGTTGGCCTTCTTCGTATCACTTCATGGAAGCTCCCGGTTTTGTTTTGCTTTTTATGAGCTCTCTATCGAAGGAATAAGCGTGCGCCGCGAAAATACCGATTCTTTGTGATTTTGCTTTATTATGGAATTTAAAGGAGCACAAGGTTCATTCAGCATTAGTGCGAAAATGTGGGGAATAGTTTGCCATATTTCCAAGAAAATTAAGAAGTAAAATAAGTGTTTAAATTTATACGTTTAGTGATATTTTATTATTTTACCTGGTCAGACTAAAAGTGCAATTCAATAGTGACTTTCTTTACTTATATCCTACGGATTTTGGGAGAAAATGCTCTTTGTTTTTAGTATCTAACTGCAATAAACATTAATTTTTAATATTAATTTATTTAAGGTTTTTAAAATTATTATATTATACTAAAATTGCCTTTATGACTTCTTTTTATGTATATTCATTTACATGTTTGTTCCTTGTTGCAGAACACAGGTGCTCGCATCAAAATATTTTCGACATGTGCACCACAGAGTACTGATAGAATCATTCAAATCAATGGGCAAGATTTTCAATGTATCAATGCGATTCAAGAAATTATTAAGTTAACTAAAACCGTAAGTTAACATATTATTTCTTGTTTGTGAATTACTAGTTTAAAGTGTTTTGAAATATAAGTTTTGTTGTATTTTAGACTCCTATGAAAGGTGTTGTTAACCAATATAACCCACATAATTATGACGAATTCTATGCTGATGAATACGGTGGATTTGGTTGTGGTGGAGGTGGAAATGCAGGCGGACCTCAAGGTGAAATACGACGCGGGCCATTTGGAGGACCTTCCCGTGGAGGGCGGGGTGGAGGTGGCCCGCGGAATGGGGACCGTTTCAATAATCGCGCGGCACCCTCCCGTGGAGCCCCACCGCCAATGGGGTAAGTTTTGCGCTATTAATTTGCGTCTTACTTCAATTTATAAACTTTAGTCTAAAGATGTAATGATGTATTCTTTTAATAATACTTATTTGTAGAAATAATTTCAATGATCGGGGACCAATGGGACCGGGACTTGGCCCTATGCACAATCGCGGCGGGTTTGGTGGTCCTCCACCACGTGGAATGAATGGCAATGGCATGAACGGAGTCCCACCACCGTTTGAGCGTAATAATGGTTGGAATAATGGACCCCCGCCACCATCTATGAATGGAACAGGTAATGGCATGTTGAACCAGATGCCACCAAATATGATGCAAGGTGGGAGTATGGGAAACAATGACCAAGCACCACAAATGGTAAACAATGGAGGGTCTGGTGGAATACCTCACGTTGGTAGTACTGGTAATAACGGTGTTAACAAGACATCTACGCAAGTCACAATACCAAAAGATGTAAGTGGTTTTGTTATGGTATTTTTATGTCGACTTTTAAATACGGTTTGTTCCATTTTAGCTCGCGGGTGCTATAATAGGCAAAGGTGGCAGTCGAATTAGAAAAATCAGACAAGACTCCGGTGCTGGCATCATAATTGATGAACCATTACCAGGTTCCAATGACCGTATCATAACAATAACAGGAATTCCGAATCAAATTCAAATGGCTCAGTATCTTCTGCAACAGAGGTAAATTTAATTTCATACTAAATAGCTTTTCAAACTTCAACGCAATATCGTAAGCGTTTGTATAACGATAAAAGTTCGCAAATTTAATTTGACTGATATTGGTAAAATAACCGAACATTATTATTCTTACATTAGTTCATGATAAAAACTCTAAGCTCTAAGTTTTCTATTGTGTAGTAATATGCATACACGAAAGCGAACTCGTATCTTTATATTAATTTCATTCAGGTATATACATTATCATGTTCTTAATCTTCGCCTAGCTTTTTAATCTCTAAGATGTGGACTACTATTTACTAACAGGTAGTATCGTGTGGAAGACTAGTGATTTTGTTGTTCTGTTTTATGTAACAAAAAATCACTAATCATCCCATGAAACTACTTACAAGCTTCGTTGGATATGGTGCTGATATTTAATTTAATCATCCGATAACAAACTGTGTGAACTAATTTATACCCATTATTTTACTCTGGGGTATAATTAAAATATGGAATTTAATTTCAGTGTCCACAATAACCCAAATCATCGGAATTAAGTTATTCAGAAAAAATGAAACTATCGCAGACCTGCCCACAACAAGAATGGCTAAAGTAATAATTATTACCTACCATGCTCCATCCTCTTCTAACTACATTTTTATTAAAGAATGTTTTTATATCATAAAACAACGATAATCGAGATATAACACCAGTACATTCCAAGGTTTCTAACGTTTTAATGGGCATTACTTTAATTCCTAATTTTTGTTAATTGCACGTCATAATACCATCTTATTTTACTTACTGGAACAAGATTAAGAATACAATAAAAAATAAATATTTTTGGGAGTCATTTTGCATTTGACAATAAATATATTTACAAAACATTGTACATTTTTAGAAGTATGTCCTTCAGCAGGACATTCATTGCTGTTTTGGGAATCAAAATTCATTATATAATATCTAAACTCACGTTCACTTTATAATCTTTAATTTTATTGTTAATCCGGAAAAAGACTGGTAATCAATTAGAATATTTGAAAGATTTTCTGGTAATAATATTTTATAAATTCATTTTTAAAGTGGATTCTATGTAATAATACAGGTTAGACGGAGTATTTTTTTTTGTTTACTCAAAATTATTCAAATTCGCATTCAGTTTCCTTTTCTATTGTTTTACCGAACAGTTGACTGAAACAATGATTTCTTTAGTTCTATAAGCTGATAGTAGCGGTTTATATTAATTTAGACAATAAATGTAGCAATTTATGTTAATTGTACAGTTCAAATAAATCATTTGTGAGGTGGCCAGAATGCTCTTACGAATCAGGGAATAAATTGTTTAGTACAAAAACTGAAACATATTCTTTTAATTAAATATTAATATGAAAGAATAAAATTTAGAATGAAATCTATCGGTTCCATATAGATCTTTAACGCGCTGGCAATGTATCTAAAAAAAATAACCAAATATTTTTCTAGTTTAGTTTTAGCTAATTCATATTCTATACAATTATTAATTAAAAAGTAAGATTACTTCATTAATAAATATATCAATAACATAATCTGCAAGAGATATGGTTATTATATTCATGTATCTATGTATTTAATTTTTGTATGGTAAAATGCAAAATAATTACACAAATTACCAATACTGCTCTACTTAATCTAATTTATGTGTACATTTGAGGCATTGCAGGTAGCCTTTAACCTAGTGTTCTGCTTTTTACATGGGATTCGGCGGTATGCTAATATACTTTAAAGCATAATTAACACTATGCCGACCGGGTGTTTCGTCAACATTCATTCGTTTTGCGCCGGCAGCGCTGACTCGGCTTAATTGGCCTGGCGCTGGGCGATCTTAATATTATCGCGAAATTATAAATTGTACTGTAAAACTCATCGCTAGTTCTTGTGAGTTCTCAAGCCTATTCCTTTACTTTCATAAATTTTCGTAGAAATACATACGTAAATATATGCAAAATTTGTTTGTTTTTATATTTTATATATTACAAATTATTATGTTGTCTATTTCGTCTGCCATGGTAAAAGGGCACAAGCACTGGCCCACCGATTGAAAAGGTTGTTGTTATTGGCATACCTGACTCAACAGTAGCAAGTCTCAAACAATACTGAAGTCGAGCACTGAGCGAAACTACCATTTTGCGCGAGACCAATGTGGTGTCGCCGGCGATTAGAACGCTAAGCACGCGACACCAACGTGGTGTCACTGGTAGTTTACCAGGTCTTGTCTCGCGCTCCAGCGTGGAGCGCCCGGCAGGCAAATAATTATTACGTATTTTTCTTTAAAGTCGTTATGAGCGAGAAGGTAATCTCCATAATAATAGAGGAAGTTATGATATTTGCACAGTTATCTTTACCACTCTGTACTATTGAAGAGACAAATTTTTGAAACTTCATGTATGTTACACGGATAATCGGATAATCATCAAAGATTGCAATATTAATGAAATATCCTATATGAATACATATCTCGCATTTTACAAAATTGTAAAAAATATTTTGTGTAAGATAATATAATATATTAAATGATAAATTGTAATTTCTAATTAGAAAAGAAAATTTTAATAGATGCTAGTTTTGAATTACCCGCTATAGCTGTCATTTTAAAAATGACTGCTGTGCCACAGTGTCTTCGATTAGTACTACAATTAACTTTTGTGTATTCGAAAGACTTGGCAGGGTAGATATTCCCAGATATTAATGTTGTAGATCTACTGAACGACCAGTGGTCGAATACGACGCCGGTTCAAGGCAGGCATAAGTAACAGTGTGCTTATATTCATACACCACGCCCTCTACATTTGATATGCGGATACAAATGATAATGAGCTCTTTAGAACATTTTTAGAATTTACTTTAAAAATCCTGATACCTCAAGAAGTATTTCAGTATACATATCATTACTGAAACTTTCCTTGTTCCGGTACGTTTTTTTTTAATTGGGCACATCCTTTGTAACTAGAAAACTAATTGTTTTTCTGACAATAGAATACATATATTACAATATAAAAAAGGCCTAGTCTACTTGCGCCGCTACTGCCACATACGGCCATTTGATAAACCATTTGCTTCGGCGGCAAGTTGTCCGATTATTATATTCATAAATTAATATAAGCCTTTTATAATCACCATCCTGTTGAAAACTTTCTTCCAACTACGTCTACCTTAACTGTATTTTGAATTCACTCACACTTCTTCTCAATCTACATTACAACATTACAAAATTGTCTCAACTCTAATCCCAGAAGTCTTCCCAACTCAACACTGCCGCCTCACTCAACATTTAACTCGGACTCCCCTATGCTTCTTCGTTCTTCCTTACGCTCTCTCTCGCCCACTGCCGCCAATCTCAAAAATTGACTACACTTTTTCCTTTAAATTTTGGAGCATCTGTATTTATACTACAAAATGACTATAAAAACTCGTATGCAATTTGTTGTAAAGCTTGTAAACTGTTACCATAACGGAAGCCGGTCGGGATTTATAGAAATATAATCTTAGGGTTAATCAAAGTTTAATTTCTCAATGAAATGCAGCAATATGCATTCAAAGTCATACAGACTAACGCCTTGAAAATGAGTTAATTCATTCCCGGTATTTCAAATATTTATTTCATTTGGACTTTGCACGTTGTAAAACTTGAATATCTGGACCTTTTTACGATAAAGTTGTTTAAAAACCATACCATATTTAGATGAGACATTTTAAATTACTTAAATTAATTGGCACGATAGTTAGGATTAAAAACTAACATTTAATATTAATGTTCAATTTTGGCCATTGATAGTGATATTTTACAACACAAGAATTATCGCAATTGAACACGTGGAAACGTGTTCACCTTCAAGGTCACTACGGTTCCTATTTCAAAATCAATAAAGCTTTATTAAACGATCATGTTATTCTTCTGTGTGAAGATTAAAACATTCGAATGACATATATTAACTATTGGGCCCTAACTCACCCAAAAGATTCAAAACGTTCAATTTCCTCGTACATATCTCTGCAATGCATCAGTTAATTTTTATTCATTATAGGATTTACGCGTTGTGCATTGCCGTGTAAACAGATATTGAAACTCGTTTAGTCGTGTACGAACCAGCATTGTAAACATCTGGTTGAGGACGGCGTGTTTGGTTGGCGTGAAAAGAACGCTAGAATTTACGTTTATCAACTAGGTCATATAAGGCGAAGAAATTCGGCTATTCTTTGGTAGCATCAAATGTCATTGTCATGAAATCATAGAACCGTAGGCATCCAAATTTTATATTCTGGTGTCATTATATTCAAACAATGGATTTTGTTGAAGGAACTAAAAGCATCGTTTACAATTTTGCTGGTGAGTTAACTGGTGATTCGTCATTAGTGGAGTGTAATTTTTATTATACTAACCTCTGTTTTAATTTTTGCAGTGGAATATATAGATATAGATTATTCACTATGGTTATCTTGGCTATTAATGCCGCTACTAATTACGATCTTGTTGCCATTAATTATTGTTGTTCTATTATATTTGTCAGCTTTGATTTTATACATATACAAATTGCATTGGGTGGCACTTAAACGAACACTTGATTTGAGGGATGTTTGGAATACTGCAAGAAACCTAATCACAGCAATTTGGGATGCCCATGGATGGATATGGCATGGTATAAAATATTTGTAATAGGCATTTGATAATATATTTTTTAAAATAACTATGTTTACAGGATATGAAGTTCATGGTCTAGATAACATTCCCACTGACACTCCAGCTCTGTTAATTTATTATCATGGCTCAATTCCAATAGATGTTTATTATTTATGTGCCAAGGTATATTTATGTCATAATAGGTTGATTCGAACAGTTGCTGATAACTTTTTATTCAAAGTGCCAGGTTGGTATTGTTTATTAATTATATTAATATAATTTAGTTTGGTTGCATTTTTAACAGGTTTTCCAATAATTGCTGATGCTTTTAAAGTCATACCTGGAACAATACAATCATGCTCAGCCATATTGAATGAGAATAATCTCCTTGCTATTGCCCCAGGTGGAGTTTATGAAGCCCAGTTTAGTACTAGTACCAGTTATAATATGTTGTGGAAGAAACGTTTGGGTTTTGCTAAGGTTGCTATAGATGCCAAATGTGTGAGTTGAATTTTTGTTCATGGAATTCTTTAATATAAAACCAATTTTGTCTGTTTTGCATAACTCTAAATGATATAAGTTATTTATAATTTAACTTAAAAATATTAGTTTTATATATTAACATGTTAAGGTGGTATTACAACTTATTAATGCTGCCATTATGTTTGTAGCCAATTATCCCAGTTTTTACAGAAAATATTAAGGAAGCGTTTAGAAATGCATTGTTCGGCAGTTATGGGAGAAAAATATATCTGAAACTTTATTCTTGGACAAAATTACCTTGCTCCTGGGCATATGGAGGATTTCCAGTTAAACTTGTAACTCATGTTGGGGAACCTATTCCATATGATCCAGATTTAACACCAGAGGAATTACAAATTAAGGTAAGTGTGCTATATTTAAGTTTGCTTTGGGTTTGTTTTATTTATGATATGTATATATATATATATATATATATCAGTTGAAAATATTCAGTATATATATGATACTAATATTTTAAAACTTGAATTCTTACTAGCTTTCTATCAATTATAGTTATGCAAAACAGACATAATTGATTTCACATTAAAGTCTTGCACTAACAAAAATTCTACTCACACATTATTTGTAAATACATACATGTACAGCGCAAAGAACATTTCAAGGATATTGACCATTGCAGGCAAATAAGGAAACCAGTTTTATGTGTCTACTGACATTATCATTAATTTAGCATGCATAGCTCTACTGTATTTGTCAATTTCTTCTAACGATAATTTAACCTAAATTCAATTTAATTAAAGAAATATGCAAAATGAGTATATATATATATATATCCTTGAGATCTTATTTGTGCTGTTTATGAATATATTTACAGAAATTATGGTGGAAAACAACCTAATTAAAATTGAGATGCACCTAATAATAACTTGTCAGCATTGTAAAAATAATTTTTATTTCAGATTTTGACTGCATTGAATAAACTTATAACGAAAAACCAACGTTTGCCCGGCAGCATAACTCATGCTTTATTGGATCGTATTCCCTATCTTCGAAGAAAACGTAAAGAAAAATATGCGAAGAAATCAAAACTTCTTTGACAAATCCGTTGAAGTTAAGTCGAAACCCGATTTAAATTCGTGGTCAATGGTATAAGTTTTAACAGTTAGCGTGTTGATGTGTAAATATAATAATATATAGAGGGTAGGTTATTTGGGAAAAGGGTTATAATTATCTTTATTCACTTTACTCAACTTTATTCAACTACTACTGGTCAATGTAAATCACTTATCCTTTAAATCAATTTTTTAATGTTTTATATATTGCATTTGAATGTAAAGTTCTAATTTTCTTATGGTATACTTTTTGTATATATGTTGTTTTTGATTTTATACGTATTAATTTATATTTTATATGATAATAGCAGATGAATATAATTTTAAAAAATATATCTGTATATTATATTTCTAATTATTATCATTAATCTCAACCCTCTTGCACCCAATTTTCGGGTTAGGGTGTGTGCTGAGTTACTTGTGAGCAATCACATCGGTCGTAGACCAACACCGTATTTTATTAGCAGATAATGGGATTGAATTCTGTGGGAGTATACATTATACTAGAGCAGGAATTGAACCCGTGTGCCCAGAGTATTCACGTCGCTATCACTGCTATAGCCAGATGACTTACCGACTGAGTTGCGGAGCGGCGAGGTCGTCTTTATATTATGTTATTTTTACACATGTAGCTTTCTCACGTTGATGCGGAAGTGCGTAAATAGTTGTTGCTAAACCAATTAATTGTTAGTAATCTTGTGTGGACAAATCAATTACCTGCTTCAATTGCCACCTCGAAAATATTTGAAATTAAATAAATCACTTCAAGCAGTAATGACACCAAAATTTCATTTAAGCACGATATCTGGCTACTTCTCTAATCGCCCGCCCAATTACCACCATTTTATACATTTAATAAATAATTTTTTTTGCATTTTTATTTATGATTATATAAATGCCTATATTACAGAGTAAAGCAATTATGTTTTTCTCGAAACTTACAAAAATTTTGCATCCTCGCATTACCTGGGTAATGCTGGGTGTACCAACAGGAATATTAACAGCACATATTTCTGTGGGTAGTTATCAAATTTTGGGTCATTAGAGGCTACGTCACGTATTCGTATTAAATTTTGAAGTTAGATAGACAAGCTTTCTAATCTATAGGAACACCGACGGCGATGGCAGGCGAAATAGGATGAAATAAGGTCTGCAGTCTTCTCACGCGATTTACTGTAGGACATGCAGCATCCTGTTCATGTTCATGCGGTTTTCGGCTATCTAATACTAATCAACGGATGTGCACACCGTGACCAGAATGTAACATTTCTGTAAATATTTTTGATTTTATATTTCAATAGTTTTAAATTAATACCTATTCTAGTATACCGCATATCTATCTGCGTGACACTTTAAATTATTTTTATTTTGCATAGATAAGCTCTGCACAATGTCTTCGATTTTGTAACACAACCGAATTTCTCTGAGTTTACAGACACATCTCCCCATGAATGCGCCTCGAATTCAATATTAAATAAGCAGAAGGCACATAATAGCAGAGCTGGTCATATATGCCAACAATGAATATTAAATCACCACGTCACGGAGTTGAACAATTAGCGTTTCATTGCGCACTTGCATTATTAATTCCTTTTCCGTGAGTGTGCTTCCTTGCTTTTGCGTGGTCTAGTTTTAGTTTGAGATTTTTGATGTTCAACAATGCTTTCAAGCAGTAAAAAAGCATAAAAACACGTGTACTACACTGCCGAAAACCTTTAAACTTTTTCAGCTTCAATTATAACTTTCTCGCTCGTTTTCCCATGACGATGCGAGAATTTAACCTGTGCTAGTAGAGTTGTCAAAGCACGTGCAGCCAGGGCGCAAAAACTAATTAGAAAAGTGTATCAGGTGCCTTAAACGTGCAATGTTTCGTAGAACAACGATATATTCCACCGTTGTTAACAGAGAAACGTTTGTTGGGGAAAAGGGTTTTAATAACGGTCTTAACTGAGTCTCTACTGAATAAAACATCTTGAATGCTTTATTTTTATTTAAGAAGCAAAGTATCAAAATTGTATTTATTAAATGCATCGTCAGCGTTTTTTTTTTAAATGCCCTTGAATGATTAAGAAAATTAAATACCGCTAAATTCGTCTTTTTTGAAATTCGATTTTAGGTTTCATGCTATTTTCATGCAGGCGTCATCAAGGCCACCATTGATAATTTATATAAATTACTACATTGAACTTATATATCATATATAACATAATTTTATAATAAGTCTTATACATTGGATTAAAACTGTATCTCATGCTTTAACCAATATGTTTAGCTACAAGATTGAAAGAAAACATATTGGCATATAAAGAAGTAAATACATTATGATTCCAAATAAATGTTAACGCATTTACTTACCGCAGAAAACCTGTAAATTATCTATTTCAATCCTGTTGCAATACAGAACGAATTATACACAAAGTTATCATATAATTTATTTATACACGTATTACAGGATACATACAATTTAATATTTTAATAATATTGTTATTTATCAATGTTCAATTATTAGTAAATCTTATTTTGTTTTTATCCACAATGTATTTGTGGCTTAGTTTTTAATTTATCGCCACAGATAGAGATTAGTTATAGTGTATGTCACATAGATTGACATTACAGATTTAAAAATTGGTTCATTTTTATTAGTTGGCTTACTCCCAGAAAGTAAAACTTTAAATATAATAACAATCATATATACCGAGAAACGGTATTATTTAATGCTCATAATATAATAAACATTTTATAATCGTACATTATTTATTCAGTATTTCTTAAAATAAAGCATCTTTACACGCGTACAATACTTTGTATTTCTTTAGCAAAAGTGAGAAGATGCATTGTTTGGCTTGTAGGTGTTGACATTTATATTTTTATATTTGAAATATAACCATCATGTCTGTATGCGCCAATTATATTTGAGTTTTCTGTTACTTAATTTTTATTAATTAAATGGATAGATTTGTTATTCTAATTAATTTAAACATGCACGCATTAAAATGTTGAAGTGCATTCACTGATTCATAATTACAATTAGTCAACATATATTTACTATTTTTGTTTTTGATTTACTTAGGCATTAAAAACTAGTAGCAAGGTACTAACAATTGGCTAATTCATTCATTGTTGTTTTGATCATATTTATACAATAAAAGTTATACACAATGCAAGTCAATTTAATTTGTTCTATTCACTTACACTCATTAATCATGTTTGTAAATAATTTCCATGTACATAGAGGTATCTTTATTTCTTTACAATTGCTTTGGGAATCCATTATATTTAATATTTTCATTTTTTGTTTTTCATATTTTTACTAGTTCAAAACACCCGTACGTAATAATTGTGGTTGAAAACGAATTAATATAATACTCATTATTTGCTATGCGTGTGTTTCTTTACATTAAGTATGCACATTCATTATATGTGTATTTATATAGAAATATTATTTGTTTAAAATTTTATTAACCGTATTTCAATAATCAATTCTATATATACCAGTAGCTTTGGCAACTATTCATACTCGATAAATTCCTTTTGTTTGTATAATCCATGAAATCTTTTAAACTTTATGTTTGCTATTTTAGCAACAATAAACCGCAATAATTGTAACCACAATGAACAATGGTCAGCTGAGTTTTCTTGGATTTAGGTATAATGGGCTTTAACGCGTACTTTATCAAATATATTGTTGCACAATGCTAAAAAATTTCTACCGCGTCCAGTTTAGTAACATGTGTATCATTCTTTTATGTAACTACCAGTAGCAGTTAATATATCGATATGTGCTTCTATAATTTATACATAGAAAAAAGCTTGATTTTCTTCAGCAATGCTATTATAAACGACAAATAAATATACTATATATTCGTCAATGTCTCATTCATTTAATTCGATTGCATATCTGTTAATTAGCATCCTTCTACAGTTTTAACTCTTCCGTCTATTTGACATATTCGTTGTGATTATAAAATTTATACATTTTTGTCGGCGTACCATTAATATTAATATAATTTATCAAGACTTGTAAAGCCTACCTATCGGTAACTCTGACTTTAGGAAAAACTATATTGTAACAATAAATTAAAGTACCACAACAAAAAACTGACGGCAGTGTCTTTATCAAATTACACATGAATTAAACATATGTCGTCACTGATTGTATTTTACCAAAAAATACAACGTTTTTGATAGTGCTCAGCCAAATAAAAGTTATAATTTCTAATAAATATTATTAAGTCTCGCCTATTTACTACAAAGCTAGCTACAATTAATCTTTCTGTTAACGTATAATAAAGAAAGGCTTCGTTTTAGTATAATTTAGGATATTATTTAAATAATAATATTATTAATTTTTATCTAGTTAATTCCATGTAATATAAGTGTTTCCATTTGATTGACTCTAATAATAAAATTATAGATAATTATTTGGTCCGTGCATTGTTTTAATATAATTGATTGAAGATGGACTAGCTTGTGTTTGCATTATAAATTTATCCACTACATTCTGTAGTTTTCTTCATCATCTAATGAAGGTGGCAAAATATACCCACAACAAAAATGCCAATGCGGTAGGTAAATATTTTATTCTTGGCCGTAGCCACTTGAAACGATCCGTCATTGTCAACGAGCGGAGGTGCAAACCGGCCTGGCGATGACATAAAACTTTTCGAAAGTTTGGCAAAAAAAACTTTGGAAAACGTAAATGGGAAGAAGGAACAAAAGATTTTTACGATTGTACATTGAACCTAAGTTATAAACGACGGAAAATGAAATTAGAATGAATGAAGAGCCTCTGCCGTGTGCAGCTATTTTTTAGTGTAATAAACTGCTCAAAGAAACACTTGTTTGAGAATAACTTATTCCACGTAAAATTGAAAACAAAGTTATGCTTGTATTTATTAATTTGCATAGTCTTGATTCCTGCCTCAAGTAGGTATCGTATGTCTGACTTTTTTTTAAATGTTTAAAATGTGCCTAAACCTTCTTGAATGTCCAATTGCTATTAGATAGAATTATGACGATAATTCTTCATCAAGTCAAAAGTTATCAGAATGAAATGCGTCAAAAACAATTATTATATTTTCTGATAAAGAATCATACCTATCCAGTGCCATTGTTGATCTCATATAACTTTTCATTGATTTATTTGCTTTGGTAACTTTCGAACTAAGCCGTCATCGCGAAAACAAGTTGCAAGAATTTCATTTACACTGATTCAAAGGATCAACCTAGATTAAATTTAAATTTACTGTTCCGGTTAAGTAGTCTTCACGAAGCAAGGGGACCATTGTCATCGTTCGCCTGAAAACAAAGACAAATATTTAATAATAATAATAATAATAATATATTTTGTACATATACAATCTAACATACAATCATACATATACAAGGCCATCCACCAATGTCCTTCATATTTCATATAGTAGAAAATAATAAGAAATATATTTGTGGAAGTGGAATTCCAATTGAGCAATTGGACACAACTCTGTTCTAATACCCCGTACCGGTAAGGTTGTAGCTCAGTGTGAGAGCGTCCGCTTTAGATGTGAAAGACACCGGGTCCGATCCCGGCGTTTCCATAGCTTTCCTCATTTCTAAAATACTTGTTTAGTTATTTATGTAGTTCTGAATTATTGAAAAAAAAAACATAGAATAATAGGTAACTAGTGAAATACAAATTTACCAGGAGTTTTGGCAGCGCATGCTTAATTTTCTACAATACTCTGCATATATTAGTCACCAATATAAAATATTATTTTGCAAATAAAATTTCTTCTATTGTGTTACGTGTTAAAATTATATATAAAACATTAATTATATATTTTAGTCTAATTACCAAATATAGACTTTTATTGACTTCTTCTTGGTAGCATAAAATACCTATCATGTTTAAGACTAATACTGTTTGAAGTAGTTAAAAATTAACTATTTAATCAAAAAGACGTTGGTGGAATTGTATTCAATATTTATCAACAATTGGTAACCAAAGACCAACTTGTCTTGATAGAGATAGCATTTATGTGTTGTATGTTCCAGAATTACTAAAATGCTTATTTATTTAATGAATCAATTACTCATAAAGAACACCCTTTCCGTGCGTTTCGTAATTATATAGAGACGACCATTGTGGATAGTGTCTAAGGTTATCCAACCAGTTGACAACAACCTAAGAGAAAGTTTTGCGAATGGTGTGCATTTACGCAAAAGCGACGGAGTGAGCTATTTCGATCGGGCGAGGATTACATTGTAAGAGAAAATCCCCTCGACGACTTGGCTCATTTGCAATGGAAATCACGTTGACGCGTAAAAGTTTGATGCGGCGCCACCTCTGCTAGTGACAATTCAATACCACCCGCCTCCATTCTCCCGCCTGTCATCAATAACAAGAACCCCTCCTATTTTATCAAAAATTTTATAAAATTACACTTCGTTAAGAAGTAAAAAAAAAAGAAATTAATTATTTAATTTAATAATCGCAGCTCTTTCTACCTTTTGGTACCAACATTAAAAGAAAAAACGATTTGTTTGCATAAATAAAAAGAGGTGGTATAAAAATTTCCATCTAGGTAATTTTTTGTCTGCAGTCTGCAGTCAACTTAAGTTAAGAATATAAGCTGTGATTATGGCACCGGTACAAAAACGTCCAACGGAAAACATAAAAAATCTTGGTGAAAAGATGCACGTGGAGAGAAAAAGATGATGATATAAAACGTACTAAAATATCCGGTAATCATTATAGATACAAAGTTCTGAAGTAGTAATCACCCGAAAAAAGTTTGCATAAATTTGAGATTTAATTAAATGATTTTATAATATAACTAAAATGAAGACAAATTTCTATAAATTTATGATTCTAGAAAAAGATGAGTACTATATTTTATGAGCACGTTATGTCCGACCCAGTATTCCGGCCGTTTACTCTCTGAAAGCCATTACGGAACCTTCAAGAAAAAAACTAAATGCTCCTCTTTATAAAGATTTGATGAGTCGTATTCCGGTACAGCTCTCAACTTGATTTTGTGTTTAAGAAAGTTTAACGTCGCGATATCATTTAAAGTGATTTACAGCATCTTCCGCGGAAACGGTAGGTAGTTTTTAAGCTTTTTTTTTAAGATTTTATCATCTAACAAATAGGCGCGCGGATGGATTTTCGACAAGATTGGGACTTACTCGGGCGTTCCTCTTTGAAAGGTGGTCGGTAATTGTTTAGCTTGCGCGGCGCGAGCGCGCGCCAGGAGACTCATTACCGTCCGCTTGGTGGGGGTCATAGATGTCCGCGGGCCGCCCGCCAATAGGGGCCGCTTGCGACCCCCGGCTACCCCCGTGTGAGTGCTGCCGGCAGCCGCTGCCGGTACGCCGTTGCTGGGCGATGTCTGGCCGTTGTTCATGCCGTTGCTGGTGGCCGTCACGTCGGTGCTCATGGGCGAGGCGGAAACTAATGCAAAACAAGAAAACAGAAACAACTACATTAGCAAAATTCGAACTCGAGGTCTCGCCAATGTCACGAGTTAGTTGGATGACATTAATTAGAGAGACGAAAGCTTTCGGAGCAGGAGCCCCTTATGGGAGATGCCTGTTTATCACAATTAAAACATGGCTTGTTAGAAAATTAGGTCAGGTGCTGACAGTTGTGGGTGAATGAATCTTGTAATGTGCTTTAATGAGATGGGTAAGTAAAAGTAGAATGTTTGCTGCATAGTTATTGCATAAACAACAATTATAACAAATTTCTTGTTATGCTCTTTTCCTAAGTTGATACATAAACTAAGGATGTTGCGTGCTCATTTTCTCAGCAACCAAATTTAACATAAGAATGATATATAATGATGTTGTTGATCTTATAATGTATGATTTTGAGACAGTCATTGCATGTGCAAGTACCATAATGTTGTTTTAATTCAGCTCCCGGCCAAGCGCAGACCCTCATTCCGATTAGTGTCACCAAGGAACGGTCATTAATATCGCCTAATAACGCTGCGACCAGAATACAGTTGGAATTAATTAGAAGCTCGTGCTTCTCCCATTACCGAAAATCAATAAGAAAACGCGCAAATAATTACAACCCAAATTAGTATTTTATTGAAATTATTTTCTTATAAATTTATTACGGAATGACTTAAAGTTTGTGCAACCATGTTAGAGAGATTAAATGCTTAAACCATTATAAGTTTAAACTCTGACGAACCCACTGGGACAGAGCATCCGCGTTCTTATTAAAAGTGTAGCGTGTCATCAGTACCTCCATCAATTAAATTGTCACTGTCATTCTCAATGGTTTAATTTGCGAAATAGGAGTATATGTGCATATCATAGTATGTAAATTAGAAATAAGATATACAGCAGGTGCAGAAATTATTTATTCGGATATGCAGCAATTGTGTGTGATTTTAGTATTTATTGTTTTGGTGTGGATTTCCATCTACGGGAATTCATTTCATGATATACTTTTCCATTAGAAGCGTTAATTCTCATATGAAGATATAGATGATATCTGAATATTTTGAATATGAATATTTTGGTTGAGAATGACAGCATTAGTCACTGTGTCGCGGCACTTTTATTAATTGAAAAAATCAAAGTAATAGATTTAACAGGAATAGTTATACAGAAGAAGAAGAAGAAAATATTTTATTATTTTGTAACGCGTTTTTTCTTAGCGTACTATTCTAAGTAATAGGAATAAACGCATTCTGAAAATAAATAAGCGGTTAAGAGAGAAAACTTGCAATATTTGTACTAAGATAAATCATCGAAAAAAGCGGTAGAGTTTAATAAGCATGCGTCCATTTGCTTTATTGATTTCATGAAAGCTTTCGACACCGTGAGATTTAAAGACGTCTTTAATACCCCAACCAAAGAAGGTGTCCCAAATATATTAACATCTATTATCAAATGTGTGAACGCTGATCTAGAATGTCACATTAAAACCAACAATGAAATTTCCCAACAAATCGTTGTATCTAAAGGAATTAGGCAAGGTGATGCACTCAGTCCGTTCCTATTCAACATAATAATAGATCAAATAATCGCGGAAGTGAGGAATACAGACTTAGGTTAGGTTATCGGGTTAGAAAAAACAAACATTGTATGCTACGCTGATGACTATTATCGCTATTATCGCAGATGCAAAGTTGTTATTAATAAATTGTATGAGTGTATATATTATATTAAATATAATATCAAGCGAGATTAGAAACCGTGTCTATAAAATATGCACCTCGCTGTCATTTCTACGGTCAGACGGCTGACCAATTAACCTTTAAACTTATAAGGCTTTAAAAGTATTATAAAGCTTTTTTTAGCTACCATTGAATAATCGCGCCTAATGTTAATCCAAAATAAGTTACTTGATTCTTTTCAATGTTTTCAAATGAAATTTTGATAATTGGATCAATCTAGGTGAATTCCGATTTTCAGCATTAATTAATTTTTATGAAATTATTAAAAAACATTAAGCTCAAACTTTGCATTAAAATTTTTCTTACTTTTAACTTGTAATTAATCCTTTAAAAACGTACTGATATTTTTGTGGTACTTACATATTATCGTATTTCGCACTTTTAAAATTATTATCATAAACAATTTTACGTAGTGTGTTATAGATATGTAAATAAATATATAAAAAAATAAAACAAAAGATTGAGAATTAATGTTCTAGTGTATATTAATTAAACATGTCTGAAAGTGACTCATTAGCAATGACAATATCTTAAACTAAAACTTCTTCAAGATGTTTTCAAAATTTAAAATACATTTTAAATATTAAATTTATTCCATTTATATATTTGTAAACTTTTAGAAACAACAATATACATTTATTATTATAAAAGTATTATCATTCAATTATGTTTGATGTTGACAATTTTAATCAATTCGAGTGCCGATTCATCATTTATTTTGCAATTAAAAATGGTGTCAATTATTTAACAAACATTAATTAATATCCATTTACATTCAATTTAAAAATACTTCATATTAAATACATGCAGAATGGAATGCATGGTATTTAATACACAACAAATTTCGATACAATTACTCTGTCCGATGCTGCAGTTTAAAATTATGCCGGCAACTTTATTTGCTTTAGGAACAAAGCAAAAACTTTGAAATTTTCGTAAAAATTCTTTCGTCTTCTGGGCACCGCGCGTACTGATAACGGCGAAGGTATTAAGCAAAGTTAATACTTGCAAGTCATTAGTGACGATGGAGAGTTCGGACATAACTCGTAAGAAGCTGAAGTCAAAGTTTGAATAATTCATTCGACTTTTAATAAAGAATGACCTTTTGATTTTTCCGACTCAACGGCTAAAGCAAGAAATCAAGATAGAAACGCGATTAAAAAGCGATACGCGTTATTCTTCGTTTCAGTTAATTTATACGTTTGTAGATGAAAATGAACTACGTGCAAACATAATTCAACTTTAATTAAAAATTGCTATATATTTCAAGTCGCACATGTTAACAAGGTAATATCGTTTGCACCTCAAGAGAATTTCACACATTATATATCAGAACAGCAGGTTGATGACGTGCATGCAACGGTTGCCAGAAGGAGTAAAACATGCTCGCTATGTTGTCTGACAGTGTTGATAGCAATCTGTCGATAGGACGTGTAATTGGCTTGGGCCTTACCTGTCTGCAGTCCTCTGAGCGCTGGATGTTCCTCTTGGGGGCTCTCAGGACCGCCATCGTTCGTGTCCGCACTGAGACGGTCATCGTTGGTATAATCTGCTCCCGAGCTAGAGCCACCGCTGCCGCTCGCTTCGTCACCTTTGTTGTTGTTGCGTTGACTGGAGAGTACTTGCATTTCCCACATTTGTTCTTGCCTTATGTCGTCATTATAATCCTGCAATGTAAGAAAGAACATAAAATAATTATAACATATATACTTATTGTATAAAAATAATAAACACAATTCTAGTGATAGTTCGATTGGGATCACAAGAACATTTTTATGAGAAAACATAGGTGACAAACGAGCATAGATTGTAAGAAAGACTTGCATTCGAAAGACGGTAATTTGTTCCAGTCCTATAATGAGTTTTTCTAGATATGTTATCGTAGGTAAATGCTGAGACAGATATACTCTTACCTATTCCTGATCTGATCAATTTCCTATTAACTATCCTGCATTCACATCTTTCTCATTGCAAAGAGAAGAAATTAAATCGCTAGAAGTAACATTGCTGAGGTCTTTTGTAAATTATATTTTATAATTATTAAACAAATAGTTTGATAGTACTATATAATGGATTTCTTTGATTTCCGATTGCAGCTTAAAATAGAATACGTGAATGAAACAATATGTATTATTGCATTTATATATGCCCGTTTAGAAACCGTGAATAAGAGAATGTTTTCGCCAAATGCCAGTTCTTCTTTTGGTGCTTTTGTCTTTAATAAAGAAGACAATGCAACACCTTAATAAACAGTTACTTCAAAACTTCGATATTCAGTCATTTTTGAAACTAAAATTTTTGTTAATGCGTTATTAATATTAATTATTCTATCTTGAATAATTTATTTATTAATATCAAATAGTAAATTTCCATACTATAGAGATTTTTGTATATATTAATATCAAGTAACATAATGTTTTTATCTTATAAATACATAATTAATGTTCATATTTAGATACAAAGGAAAGACATGATTAATGATCATAGGATAACCCTTGGGAGGTTGATGCATGTATCCGATTTTAGTATATGATAAATTACTCTGTTAATTTGTAAAATTTTGTATCTATTTAAATGCGTCACCAATTCTTAACCAAAATATTAACAAAACATTAGGTGCAGTGAACGGAAACATTTACATTTTCAACATAACAAATATTCGTCCGTGTTGTGCATTGTGTACATAGCTTTCCAATTCTCCGACACAAAACGTATTACTCCCCTGGCAAAAAGTACTTCAAGTTACATTTTCAGAAACAAACGAATGTTTGCATGTCAAATCAAATATTGATCCATGTTTGTGCTCAAATTTAATATTCTATGAAGCTGGCAAGTAACCGGCACATTTATAATTGAATTAAAACAAATTGCACAGTTTTCCAAAAACATGCTAAATTTAGAAAAGTATATGTAATTGAGCAAGTTGTTAATATATTATGATCTTTAATCTCTTAATATACATTCTAAGAATACATGAATTGTAAACATGTCGGCTGGATGACGTTAATGCTAACATTGACATTTATTCTGAATGAAGTTTATTATTTATGCAATAATTTTATTAATTAATAGCAGACCCAGCAAATTTCATATAATTTATGACTATCTGTTTGTACTCAATAAATTTAAAAACAATAATCTCATAGTCGTAAATTTTAGAAATTATTAAGTAAATCCTCGGGAAGGTTTATGATTTTTTATGATTTTTATGATCAGAGTTGGGGTTGCAAAAAATAACAGATACTGAAATGCGGATATTCTATTTGAATTCACACGTCAACTGTTTCCGGTACGATTAGCTTTTGCAATAAACAAATGACAAGGATAATCATTGTCAGTAGTGGATTAAATTTAATAAGTCCATGCTTCATATATGAGCAGCTCTACGTTGGGTATTCACGAAGATTTCATGGAAAACCATCAAATTTATTTGTTGTTATACCAGATAGAAATACATAAAATGTAGTCTATTTACAAGCACTACTAACATAAAGTTTTTTAAAATTTTTGCTCAATTAAAGTGCGTTTGGAATATTATTTTATATCGTAAATAAAAAAAAGTATGTTATATTTAAATGTCATATATATATAAAGATAATTGTATTGTTAATTTTTATTCTGACATATTGTATACATTTGTTCATTAATAAATTATGTTTGAGGTATCGCAACTATTTTTTTGCTCAAATACAGCAACATGCGAATAGATACGGTTAGTAATCTATAAATATCATCACCTAAACTAATTTCCTTCTCTTCCGTACTGATGGTGGTTTGCACAAGTATGCTCAACGGCTTTTACAACTCTTGAGCTGCGTACGGCTTGAGTAATTTGTTGCCAGTCTGGTATGTCGGTTCATTTGTTTAAAAAAGATAAAAAATTAATGTTATTTTTAACTTTGTGGGATGACATAGAAATAAACTGCAATCATAAATAAACTCATTCTCTGATTATTGCGCTAAAGTGCATCGCGCAAATTGAATTATATTTTAAGGCAATAATAATAATAATAATAATTTAACGTATATACATTTTACATATGGTTACACCTATATTGAAATTTATTCAGAGAAAAATCTTTCAATAAAATACACAAAAAACAATGATCAAATTATAAATAAAATAAATATCGATATTTATATTTTTTGCCGAACTTATGTTGTATTATTTATGTTTATGTTAAAAATATAGGTTTTTCCGAATTTTCATTAATTTAATTTTCAGTTACGTAAGTTATCACGTCAAATTAAAATTCATTTGCAATTTGCGCGGGACACTTCAGAGCAATAATAAGCAAATACATTCATTTACGTATTGAATTTTATTCTTTTGTAAACAAACGGCAAGAACCAGAGTGGCATAATTTTACTCAAGCCGTGCACAGCTCGATGGATTGCATTACTGGAACTATTATAGTCGCGCCGTCAAGTGGGAAAGCGAGAAAAGCCGCCGAGAACGCAGATCTCGAAATTCGGCGCAACCGCAAACGTGTTAAATATCTCTATGTGATAATAACCAATAGCGTTTTTCGATCAGAGCCCAGTTCAAATATACAGCCTTGTACGTATTATTTTGTATAATTTTTGATTGCGGAAGACACTAATTTGACACTAACTTTTTTGATTCAATATAAAAGAAATCGTCCGTGCCTAGAGTGTGTTTAATTGCCTATATTGTCAATGTATTTTTTAAAATTAACTGCTTTTAACATCAGCATTAAGACTATAACGAATCCCAAAATTCTATAGACTAGTCTATTCTACAAATATGAAACTGTAATAATGCTAAGTTATTGACATGTTTTTCTATTGAAATTCCGCCGTATTTAATTTAAACGACTAAAAGATATTACATGCAATGCATACCTTCCATATTTTATTTTTTCACGTACGTACGTACTAACAGCAAAATTAATATCTATCCGTTTAATACCATTCACAGTCATATGTTAGTTCCAAGCTGCTGCATCCGTTACTAGAACCACTCGCATGGCAAAGTAATTTGAGTGAGTTTTGCACGGCAGTCACATAGTAAAAGTAAATCTAGCAAATATAAATTAAGTCATATGATGGATGTGCACTATTATATTAATATTATCATTATGATGGTAGATTTGCAATATTTAAAGTTCACTTTTCTTGACTTCTTCGAGGTATGATTTTTTATTTTAATGTTTTTGAATTTCAATTTCAGTGGCATACACTGCCATCGAAGAAAATACCAAAACTTGAAATTTTTTCTTCTTTAACATGCCCAAGCTCCATGGCTCAGTTGGGAACAGGTCTGACTGGAGCAACGGCAGCGAGGCATACTCGTATATTCGTAGAGACCTGGTTCGGATCCTGATGGGAGTATATCCAATAATACATGTTTTCCGTGAATCTCAGTGAGATATAACTGCTGATTACCAGTAATAGTAGTAGTTGATGTAGTATTTTAAAGTGAAGGACGAGTACGGAATCGGAATCCGGCATTATTTTAATTTAATGGCGGCTGTAGAAATCTAAATAATGTAATTATGGAGTCACTCTAAGAAATACTCTCATTTCCTTTGAAACTAAGAGAATTGACCAAAAAGACGAAAACAGACCAGATTTAACCGATTAGTAAAATTAATGATGAAGATAATATGCATGCTACCAACTGAACTTGAATAAAATTAATTGCGTCGAAATGATATAAAGCCCAGCACTTTGTGGTGACTGATATTGTCAATTAAAGTTTCTCCAAATAGTGCAGAAATTCTGAAATAATACTAAAAGTTTGGATTGGTTGACAACTACTTGCAATATCCGTATTTTAAGTGATTTATTATTTACAACTTATTCCCTGTCAGCAAGTCTTTCATTTTATCAGCAAGCAAAAAATGTCTGTGCTTTATTCGTAAAATGAAAAAACCTATTTGATGAGGAATAGAGAGAACATTTAATCATTATATTGTGAAGTATTGCAAGCGGGCGTATTTTAATTACTTTTGTGTTCTGCTTTACATTCTTCGGTTAGCTTTGAGGCAGTTCGAGCTTTGTCTCAGTTTGTTCGAATGTGGATGAACCAATGGAACATTTTTTTGTAAAGTCATCAGCTAAGTTTAAAGGATCCGACTGTCCGCCGAAATGGCTGCGGATATTTCAAAAAGAATGATTTAAAAAGAAAAACTTTACGAACATGCCGAGCGACAAGCGAGATAAAACTCAACCCCCTCGAGACAATACAATTTGCAAATCGTCAAACGAATATGATCCGTTTCCAGAAATTAAAACTGTGGACGTGATCCTGACAGATTTAAAAAGAATCATACAAAAGAAAGAATACCAGGCGGATCCTACCGGCTATACATAAAACGAGAAAGAGTAAAAAGATAGATGAGAAAACGTGTGTGAATGTGCAAACCTTTTACACGGTTTATGTTTTGCTACTATGGTGGTGGTAGTATTATCATATGGTGAAAAATATTTATGACAAGGGTGTATTTCCATTAATGCATTCACTGATGGAATGTTATATTTAACGTGAGAATGCATGAAACATGAATGGAAATCTAGTTGCATTTTCCGCGCAGTCTCTGCGTATTCTCTCCTTCTTTCAAAAAACGTAAAAAATCGTACTTTGGCAGACCATCAAAAGTTATTACCAGAGTTT
>JAODIE010000006.1:558455-739921 GCA_027575565.1 Diploeciton nevermanni
TTTTAAGTAAGTGTTATAGTGCAAATTTTCAACAATATGAATCTTAAACACTTCGTGACCACACTCAACAATATAATAGTTATGTTATTGTTAATGTAAATAAATGATATAATCAAGTTCCTGAGCTTATTTTTAGAATTGAAATAATTTTCATGATTTAATAATGTTTAGTGCTTCTTAAGTTTATATTTAATGCGGCACAAATAAGTAGTTTACTCAATTTTATACTTTACGCGTTATTTGCAACAACTTGGAAGGTTGTAAGGGAACTATTAACTCAATATAACCATCAAACAAAATGTTCTTTTTGCAGTGAACTTCCGCTATGCCATTAAATTGTAAATGAATATTGAGATTATTGCTTTGTTTGCAGCAAACTTAAAAATAATCTATTGATTATATGCCCAGTTAACAGCAATATTTTAAAATAACACTTATTAAAAAGATATGCAATTATTCGGTTTCCAAATCCCCTGATGAATTTCTCCAGATTTCGCTTTAACTCATTGTTATAACTGGTTTATTGACGTAGAAAACATATGAAGTACGAAAATATGCGCATATTCGTTGAACGCACGTACTCACGTGTCGCGCACATTACGAGTATTATTGTAATTGGCCGGGTTATGAATAATTTTCAAGCTCGACGCAGCGTACACGGCAGGCGAGTCGATATTATTAGTTTTGCGTGGCTTGTTCTTGCTTAACGCCGCACATGACTGTTGGTGTTGGAGGAATATAAACAAACCGAAAACGTGAGCTACAAAGCCATTTCGTGCTTTAAATCATTGTTCTGACTTTGCCAACCTGTGCCATAACGGCCCAAATACGCGCTCATAAATTAACCACGAGTTAGCCTCAAATGAGGTTACGTTTCATACAAAGAACTCACTGACAATTTGTACTACATTTGTATTAAGCTCGTTTAAATCACTTCATGATTGTAATACAAAAACGTGGTAAATATAAACAGGAAAATTAATTCTAATTACAATGAAGGAAGAAGTGCACGCAATATTTTTATACGAAGACAAAGAAAGTAATTTAAAAGTCGATTAAACTGCCTCTTTGTTTTATTTTATGGTTTCTAAATTTATTTATATTCCATTTATATGAATGTTAAATTCTTATGTTCATAGACAACAAAATGTTTTCTTTCAGTAGCCAAATTCTTGTCATGTCTCTGAGGAAATGAAAATGTACTTAACCAGATAATCGGAAAGAGTCCGAGTATCTGTATGTACATGTAGTGTGTATTGATCTAATTTGATAATTGTTCTACACCTTAACAAACCGACAACGAAATTAATTTGTCGGAATGGTGGCTGCTCTCTTGACTGCAATCTTACGCTGTGCTAATTAAATCCCTATTAGGACAGAAGAAATGTAATGCGAGAAAACACATTACTGAACTATTATACTTTACGCATTATGCACGACTGCAGTAGACAGAGTGCAAAGATTATGTAAAGAACTGATTCCTGCGGCATGACGATAGTCACGACCTCTTTAATAGTTGGTGGACTAGGGTTTTATCTAATACGATGAGTCCATCACAAAGCTTCACACTACTTGTAGCCGTAGGATTAGATATCGTTTTTGATGGCTTTATACTCGTGATATGCTTGTTCAGCAAGTGTCAACAAAATAACGCTGAATGATGAATTGTTTTAATACATTTTTTACTAGCGCCAACAGCAATTCGTTCAACACTTTTTTTCCAGAAATTAATCTGAATGTTTGAAATGCAATCTACGTTTGCTGTGTTTGTAGAAAAATATAAATATTCATTTGTTTGATTAAGTTAGAAATCGGTACAAACATGACGCTCTTGTCTGTCTTTTCTTAATCTGCACCCGTACCGGCTCGTGGATTAATGCCTCCCAGCTGGCAAACAATTTGACGTACGGAATGCGATCGTATTATCCAAGCAAGCGAGGAGCACTGGGCAGATTTATCCGGACATGGAACGTTCTGCAATCGCGGTAAGTTCCGTCGATCTACCATCTGCAAAGACGAAATAGTCCTGCAACCAAAATGGAATTGAAATAGTGCGCCCGCATGTAATGCAACATTTGCTACGGATATGTGGGCTAAATAAATTCATCTACCAGGGCGGCGAAATTTCATATCCGACAATGTCCATAGATGTGGTCATGAAATAGTCACCAACAACGCACAAGTTATGTGCACAGGCACATAACATACTGTATATGTTATTGTATGAAGCGTATCGTGCATTATCGTCCGCCATCAACGGGTACCGCGTAGAAAGAGCATTATGAAGCGTAAATCCACCCGCGTCACGCTATGCCAGCGCAAAATATACAAATCCGAATTTCTAATTTTCCTACGCATATTAATCTTGTCGAACCGTCATATTCAGCAGCTTTCTCCGACCAGTCGACAAAGATTTAAACCTGCCGCCGAAATTGAATAGCATTTATGCTGCCTTAATTCCTATCAATTCCGAAGCGGCATAATCAAAACCTGGCATTCAGCTGAGCAAGCAAAGGGTGGCCGAATGGCATAATACCACGGAGGTAGGCTCTTGTTCGATACTTTGCCGATATTTAATATCGTACTAAATTGCTAAAAAGAGGGCAGGTCTTTTCTATCCTGCGCTCACGTGCGTTTTATCAGATCGTATGCATTTTATGCTCCGATTTTACCAACCAACACTGCTTCGCGTTGCCAAGGTAAATCAGGAATAGCATTTTGGTCACTAGCGGTCAGAAAGAACTAAGGTGTGCACATCAGACAACAATAACTATCGACACGAGTGTGGGCACGAGCGAAGTTTGTGTGCTTCGGCGCGTCCCACTTAAATTTGCGCCAGCGATAAAGCGAGACGGGCGGACGTGATTTATTTTCGATTTTAGTCTAGGGTATAAATATAGTCACGCTGAACTTTAATTTCCATCAGGTACATGCTGATCGAGAGTAGGTGTGTTTTGTGAACCGATGAAATTTGGTGCTTTTTCATGACAAACAAGCACAAAACAAATTGAGCCAATCAATTGAAAACTAATACGTGATTATAAGCTAGCCTTAATTGAAATCACTTTTAAGATCAAATTATTGTTATTTAGCACCGTTTACGCATTTCTAAAATATTAACAACTGTAGTAGTGCTACTAATATGTGCCATGGTAAAACAACTTACAAATATGTGTTTTGAGGTTATGCTTCCAAAAGTAGAATACAATTAATTTGATTTCAATTCAAGTTTTTGTCGGTGTATCTTAGGTGAATGCCGAAACAAATGTATTTATCCTTGATCTGACCCACCTCCTACTAACCCAACCTATATTCCTATCTGCATTTTTCTATGATATACAAAGAAAAAATATCGGAGAACATTTGGTATATATCAGTCAACAGAGAATTTGAAGCACCGTCTCGCAAACCTATATCTGTATTTTGTATAGTACAAATAATTAATTGAAGTGTTAATATACCATTCCATTCCATTTGTAAAAATGGACAATACATATCTATATTTTTCGCATTGTAACCATTATTTTATCTCTTGCATTCCCCAGTAAACATTCTAACAAATTGGTTTTGACCATTATACTCCACCACCGTGTCGGTTTTGTGTGACTAATGAATCCTAACCCATCCGAATCCAAGTATTAGTTTCTCAATTTATTTTAGTTCCTCTCCTGATGTTAACTTTAGATTGTCCATATCAAACATAGTTGTATCCAAATTTCACATAGGTAAATTGCTCCTGGTTCAAAGTAAAATAACACATCACTTGGGAAATGTCACGAGCAAAATCTCATGCCACCAGCGTCCAACTGGTGACACACAGCAAACGTGGAAAGTAAACAGATAATATACCGGGACGGCCGGGATTTCTTAGTTTTCGATGTTTTCTTCTGGTGCCGCAGGCACACCGCCATATACTGCAGGTTGCTAAACTCGGCCGTCGAAAGTAGTGTGTATGAAATTGCAGGGCTAATATTTACTTGCGACTGCACGCAACTCGATAAACACTGAGCAAATATAGCCATTTTAATTAAAGCCACAATTCTAGCCGACAGAATGCGCGAGCATAACCGCAACCATAATTGTTAACAGTTTAACCAAACAAGAACATGTACATGGTTAGTGTAGTTAATATAGTTTATATTCAGTTTGCACAATGCAGAAAAAGTACATAATTTAAATTCTGAAAATCTGATTGAATTTCTTTAATTTTGAACAAAAATATGTGGTTGCAGTTTTTATATCTTTACATGATATTATTTAAATTTCTCCTATATAAAGATAGCTATGTAGTTTAAACAAAATAATGATAAAGTTTATTTATTATGTAAAATACTTGCATTTATATTTGGATATTTAATCTCTGGCACCAACTTTTTGAGTATGGATATAAATTGTGTGAGTCTTCATAATATTGCACAATAATAGACAAAAATCTTGAAAAGAAATGAAGGAAACTAAATATAATATTTTTGGTAGAGAAATTTATCGCTTGCACATCTACTGACCATCTACTGGCTTGGCATGGAAAGAAGAAGATTATTATGTTGATAAAATTACTTACTAATATACTAATAATATTCACATAATAGAACATTTTGTCTTCTTCATTTCTGAAGAAACCGAAGAAGGCAATATGTTGAAAACGTTCTATTCAGTGAATTTTATTAAGTATATAGTTAAGTTTCAACTACATAATGAATATTAAACACTTCGTGACCACACTCTATATAAGTTGATATCAGCATTTAATTATTCTCGTAATAAATAAATAAACAAATTATTTTATTGTTACACAATCTATGTTGAAATTTTTGGTCTAAGGAAACCAAAATTGTTGCTACATTCTATGAAAGTTTGGTTAATAGCTCAACAATACTATGAAAGAAGAAGACTTAGTGCCTTTAGTACCTTAATGCTTTTGCTGTTATTACCAAAATGTTCACTAAATATATTTTCATTTAATTGAGGAACACTGAATTTTACTGATCAACTAGATCCACTTCAACATTATTCGAACGTTTGATATACAACCGACTGTGGTCTGTATTGAGGCTAAGTGAAGTGGGGTTATTATTATGGGTTAGGATATTGTTGAGTGTAGTTACGAAGTGTTTAAAATTCATTATGTTGATAAAACTTGACTGAAACACTTACTTTTTGTCACTTGGTATAACGTTTTCGGCATGTTGTCTTGATTGTTTCCAATTTAGATAGTTTCTGAATTAGTTCTGTTGACTGGAGGAGAGGTTGAATGTCTCTTCTGTCGGAGATGGGTATTTTGAGGATTATGAGATTAGTCGTAAGGGTTTAAAGATTGTCTAGAAGTGTAACTAAGTGTGCTCATTAAAGAGTTTTGAATTATTTAGTATATGTTTGTAGATCTGAATAACATCATACTGAAAAAGGCAACATACCGAAAACGTTTTATCAAGTGTTATAATAAAGTTTTATCAATATTATGAGTTATGTTAGTTCATGTAACCAAATGTAAAAAAGCTAGTCTGGTCTAGCTAGAAGAAGAATAGAAGTAAGAAGAGTACAAAGCAACTTGGTTTAAAAAATCAAGAATAAATGAATGTAAACTGACGTCAACGTGTTTTAGGGGAGAAATTTAATTTGCTTGTAAAGTGTGCTGAAACACGTTTGGAGTTTTCACACAAAAAAAAGGAAAGAAGAGATTCTTCGTCTTTTCAGCAACTAATACTGACTAAGATCGAAAGCTTAGTTTCTTCTCTACTTTTCTCCATGTCATCTATGATAACACTGTGGAAGGACAAATTTCTGATCGAGATGGCATTAACTGCATTCGATCAATCATAATTCTCTAAGAAAACAGGTTGTTCAAAATTTTTGAATCGTCGATAGTTTTTTTTTTTTTTTTAATTTTGATTTTAGTGTTTGACCGTAATTGACCGTAATTATTGTTAGATCATTTAGCTGTATTCAATAACAATTTGTGAATAGATGCCAAAGAAATGTGTGTAAACGTGATTTGTTTATCTTAAATAGTTCCAAAGTTATAAGTTCTCAAAGTGAGAATTTGTGAAAAAGTGTAGACGCTGATTTAAACGCATATTCCGAACAAATATACATCTGGAATAAAATGAAAGTATGTTCACTCGATTAATTAAGTATGAGTTGCCCAATGCGACACTATAGTTACAATTCTCTTGAAGCATGTAGTTTTCGAATTTTTTTAGTCGAAAAATTGAAACTTGTGAAGTGAGTTAAAATATTTACGTGACTGCATCAGTTCCAAATAGTCGACTATCTACAATAGATAGCTGAGTAGACATGTATACTGTGCCACACTGTGTCGTATTTGTGTTTGCAATGCCTTCACTCAGCACTCTAGACAGACATGATTTTATTTAATTCTTTATCTTTTGTAAATAAATAGTTCAACAAGTACTCAGGCATAGCTCGTCGTGCGTAGAGTCGAGTAATTCCAACAAAACTCTAGAAAATCTTTTTGACTAAAAAAACATAAACAAATTACGTTTTCACCCATTTTTTGCAGTATCTATTCACAAATTGTTATTACAGCTAAATGATGTAATAAATAAATAATAAAAATTAGGGGATATATGTGACAATGTATTCAAATCAAAATTTGGTCACACACTAATATCAAAATTAAGCACAACCATGATTAATCGAGTGCCATTAATGTTCTCTCAATCGGAAATTTTATGTTCCACAGTGTAATCTACAAACATTTTTCTTTGTCTCTCTAGCAGTCTTCATGTTAGTGCTCACGACACAATTTCAACTATAAATAAATAAAACCTCCCAAAATACAATGTCTTCGAATTATTTTATTTTTTAAGATGCATTTGAACGACATTTTAACAATTTAGAACTTTGAAACGTTGAGATGTAATGTTAACTTAAGAAACTTTACGCGCAAGACATTTCTGTGAAAACTCCAAACGTGCTTTCAGCACACTTTTCAAGCAAATTACATTTTCTTCCGTAAAACACTTTTACGTCAGTTTACATTTGTTTATTTTCGGAATTTTTAAAACAAAAGCCACTTTGTGTTCTTCTCACTTCTATTACCTTTAGCAATTATGTCACTCCGCCAATAAGCAACCTAACCCATAATAATAACCCAACTTCACTTAGGCTACACAGTCTACAACAGTCGACAGCCGTATATCAAATGCCTGACAGTTACTCGCTTTACATATAAATTGCTGCTGGTATTCATCACAAATTTATGTTGAACAAACTAATAAACTAATAACGCTTCGTACTAATCGAGTTCCTACGTATGGTTGGTAGTAAACTTCCCGGGCAGGTGGCAAGAGTAGCTCTCGGTGTAGCGTACGAACAGACCAAAGTTTCCATTCGTTGCGGGGTACACTCCTGATGCTGGTGGGAATTTGTACATTATTACGTGACGCGCATATTTTAATCATAACAAACCTGAACCAACACTACTTTGGAAATATCTTTGAAAAATACCTATCCCTAAATTTAGAGGACGAGTTGTTTTGCGGGAATTTACCTTTGAAGCATCTTCATGTTTCAGCAAGATATTCATCATTTTGTTCAAGTGTACGCTGCGTGGATGTAAATATCAGTTTAGCAACATAGTGCTTCAGTGCTACTGGTGGTTAGTGTGTAGAACTTTCTGGTGGAAATAGCTCCGCTTTAAACTACACCAACTAGAATGACTCGGATGAGGGAATGCCTGTCACCGACGTAGTCAACATATTGCTTGTATAATTTTCTTGCATTGTGCGCTGACACTACATCGTCCTCACTAATTATTCCAGGCTTGTAGTGCATACGTTTCTATCTCATTTATATTCAGCACTTCCCAATATTATTGAAACCAATAGTGACCGGTAGCATTGTGGTAAGCGCCTTTATTCACATTAGTTTTCTCCATTCCCTCTAAATTCTTCATCTACAAGTTTAATGTCTTTTGATTGCTCGTGGTTCTGCTTTGTAGGAAGAATCAAATTAAATTTGTGGAATGCGTTAACTTTTGCTATTAGATACGCCACGGTCCTTTCATGTGCTATAATTTATTACTTTTGAATTGTAGTTCCGCCAGGTTGGTTGAGCTGAATTGGGTCTGCCGCATCTTGACTATTTCATCATGAAGTTTTCTTCAGATTCATCGCACTATCTGCATTCGCGGAGTTATACGTGTTGTTCGGGGAGCAACTTTACGTGCCTTGGCGTTTTCGTCGGCAATTTTGGGCTAGTAGTGAATGTGTATAATGGATGTTTGCGTTTTAGGCTTTAGGGTAAACTTTTGTAAAGTTTTGTCCGGTTTGTAAAGTGTAGGCGCATTGTGGTTTATAGGAGAAGTAAATGGTACACGTTCAAACTTATAGCTAAGGTCTGGAAATTAGAAAATTTATGGATGTTAATACTTTTAAAGTTTCGAGACAAATTAAATATTACGGAGGCTATTATCTCTTTGAGATAAATTCATTAAATTGTTTTGATAAAGTATTTACTGTAATAATTTTAATTTAACAAGTTTAAAATTAAATAGAAACATTGACATTTGCTTTATTTTGGGGTGGATATCAAATTTTATGTTTATTACTATTTTTTTGGAGCGTACCGTACTTGATCTCTATTCAATTAATGGTTTTAATTTATTGTCACATAACTTCTGTAATTTTTATTACATAATTTAGCTGTCTATAATAACAATTTTCCAATTATTTCTGAAAAATAGGTGAAAACGTATTTTGTTTATTTATGATGGTTCCAAAATAATTTCTGAAAAAGTGCAAACACTGATATAAAGGCATATTCCGAATAAATAAATATATATACATATATATACATTTAGAATATAATAAAAGTATGTTTCGTTGACTCAGTGCGAATTGCCCAATACGACACTACTATTTCAACTTTTCTTTTTTGCGCATTTAGTTTTTCAGATATAATTCTTTTAGTCGAAAATGAGTAAAAATATTTACGTGACTGCAACAGTTCCAAATAGTCGACTATTATAGATATATAGATACTGCAAGAACTAACAGGGTTATTCGCAGTTCTTGAGACTGAATTCTATGAGAGTATATATCATATTGAATATACCCGCAGCAGGATTTGAACCTGTGTGTCCAGAATATGCACTTTGCTGTCACTGCTACACTCAGCCAGACGGCTTACCGACTGAACAAACTAAATAAAGAAAAGAGCAATTGATAAACTTGTATCTGTGTAGAAAAACTTAAGAAAATAAAATAATTGAAATTATTCAAAACATATTTTTTACAAACATAGACTAATGTTCAAGTATTTTCATGTACACTACTATTCATTACCGACTTATCTTGTATAAATTATTTTGCATTAAATTCCGGGCGCTCATATGATATAAAGATAGAAACGATAAAATATGTGGAGTTCAATTGCAATTAATTTGATTCATCATTGTTATGCAGATTTATAGCTATATAATATGATTAAATCCATCATTACCACGTCTAATATATTCTACTTGTCACACCGCTATTGCAACTCACTTTAACCGCATGGGAAATACCAAAATACACGGCCATTCGAACTGCGTTGGGTAGTCGCATAATGGCCGATTGCTAGTAGAAAAGTACCATTTCCGGAACGCATTCCAGAATTGAAGCTGAAAACGTACACGTGGGTTTCTGCAATTTACACCAAGATGTGCTCGTTGTGTGAGGACAAAAGTGGCGCAGAATTTGAAGCGCATGTGGTTGTAAATAGAGCGAGGCAGGTCGGAAAGTCGACGCAATTAATCGACGTCCGGGCTCTTAATTAGAATCCGGCAAGGCGTGAAGCACACCTATTTGAAACCAGCGCACGTTTCACTGCTTCAATTTTAAGTTTTACATGTTATTTGGTTCAATTCTTTTCGTATTACCAAACGCTAATCACATTTTGTATTAATTTCTGAGCTTTTGTTGGCTAAAATTAAATAAAACGTCATCCACATAATTGCCTTAATATAATACTTGTGCAATAAATTCTGTTGACACCATTTTTGAACTTGTAGGTTTTCTTTGCCAACGCCTCGGATTTAGCTCTTTGCACAATATCTATTTTCACCACTGTTTGCGGTTCATTTGCTATAAGCAGCTTTATCTGACCGAGTTTCATCGATAAAGTTTCTCCACAGTTCACACTTTGTTGCTTGCTTCTTATTACTGTCATTTCCAAACTATACCGTGAAGTACGTGCTAAAAAATGAATAAAAAATGCATTCTTGTTAGATATTCCGCTTCTATCCAGGATGCTAAGGCCTACTACTATTCACAGCTAGCTGCTATGAATGTTATTGCGGTTGGTCCCCAAATGGCTAAATGTATTACAGCTGCCATTTGAATAGCTTGTATGCCTTGTGTTGTTCACTCACAGGAATGTTTGCTCATCTCAAGTACTTGTTTGCTCATTGCTAGCTTCTTATTGCCATTTGGCCGGCGGCGGCCTCAGACAAGAACAACTTCTGTTCCTGCCGCCGCCAACGCACACACGATGCCATTGTTACTGAGAGAATGTTCCCGAACATAAAATATAAAATACATAGTATGAAATATTCAAAACACTTTATGCTCTGCAAAAATAGTTCCCATCTCACAGAGATACGTTAATGTTCTTGATATTCATCTTGTACTCACAAACAAAGATATTTTAAGACGTTTAGTTTTAGGATGTTATCAAAACAACAACAAAATAAAACGATTTGGATTATTTTTGAGCAGTTTTTTATAGACTACATTTCTAAAAAAGCGTTTAAACAATCTTTTCAAAGCTTCAGTGCGTGAGCATAGAACACATAAAAAATATAGAATGCTATCTTCATAGAGATAGAAATAAGAATTTATTTTATTCATTTTATGTTAGTGTCAAAAAATATTGATATAGAATAATTTTTTGATACTTTTTTACACATCTTCTATTGTTAATTATAGCTTAAAGTTGTTAAACAACGCGGCAATAAATAAAATCTATTTAGACTTCAGCATTTTATATAACAAGATAAGAAATGACAATTATTGAAAGAAAATTTCAAAATATTGAGTACTTGACTGATAGTTAATATTACTCAAATCAAATAATATCCCTGTCAATTAATTTTCTGATCTCTATTCATGCAATTTTTTATGCGGTATTATAATTTAATGATTGAAATGTGAAAAAAGCCGAGCATGCTTGTTTTGAATGAAAATATTTTAAGGACTGTCAGTTTATTATTTGGCGTATGAATGCTGAAAACACCGTAAAAAAGCAAATTTCGAATCAAAATGGCATTAACAACATTCGACTAATTACGATGTGCTGAAAAATCATTTTTTTCTAAATTTTTGATTTGGCTATGTTTTTTTTTAAATTTTGTTTTAGTATTTGACCAAATTTTGATTGCAATTTGATATATTGTTACATACCTTTCAGAATTTCTAGTTATTTTTGTTATTTTTGGAGCCTACTGCAATCATCCCATTTAATTATACTGCATGAACAGTTATCGAGAGTGATTTTTGTGGAAATACATTTTATATTACCCAGTGTCCCCAGAATGTGCACCTCGCTGATGTTGAATAAATGTGGGAAAACGTAACTTGTTTAACTTTAATAGTTACAAAGGTATAAATTACACTGTGGAAGAGCAAATTTCCGATTAAGATGGCATTAACTGCATTCGATCAATCACAATTTTCTAACAAAACGGGTTTTTCAAAATTTTCTCATCCCTTATAGTTTTTTTTTTTTAATTTCGATTTTAATTATTGTTAGATCATTTAGCTGTTTTTAATAACAATTTGTAAATAAATACCAAAAAATGTATGAAAACGCAAATTGTTTATCTTTAATAGTTTCAAAGTTATAAGTGCCCAAAGTGCGAATTTGTAAAAATGTGCAGACGTTGATTTGAACGCATATTCCAAACAAATATACATTTGGAATGAAATTAAAGTATGTTCACTAGATTAAGTATGAGTTGCTTAATACCACACTAGTATTCCAATTTTCTTGACGGATTTAGTTTTGGAGATAGAACTTTTTTAGTAAAAAAGTTAAAACTCGATTTGTATTCATTTACGCAACTGTAGTAGTTCGAATGATTCGACTCTGCACGAAGCAATCAATCGCACCAGAATTTTGAGAAAACCGTTTTTTCAAGTGCTGTTAATGCTATTTTAATTGAAAATTTTCTGTTTTACAATAAAATATCTGAAACATTTGGTTTTTCTAGAAATTGCCATTTGTGGGAATATCATTTATCAAATTACACGCATTGCTGGCGACGCGGATTGCAGATCGCGAAGCAAACAGCTCGTGGTTGATACTGCGTGATAATTTGCGGGGCTGGTGACTTGGACTATTTCCAAATATGTCTATTAGCAGCACAAACAATTTGCGTAGCAAACAAATGGCGCAATTCTCGCATCACAGAGCACTACTCAGATTTATGGAAAACGAATTTAATTCACGCTTGATTAGAAATGAGTGATGAATAAATAAATTCATGTTTATTCCGTCATTATTTATCATTAATATACCCGAAAAATATTCCAGAGAGTTATGCTAATGTCAATAATAATATCACGCATGAAATTATTATATTTCCGCAGTTTGGGTTTGAGTGCTTGGAATAAAAGTTGTAAATTGCAGAGAATACACCGGCTGGAAAACTTATTATCCCAATATTCAGTCACAACAAACTCACGAAAGCAGGTAAACGTGAAGAAGAGCTGAGAGTTGTCTCTTTGCATTTTAATTATGCCGTGAATGTTTATCGCGCAACCGCTTGTGGCCGGAGGGCAGTAAACAGTTTAAGTAGTAGTAATAATGAGCAATAACCATCCCTGCAAAAAAAAAACCGCTTCAACTGATAAAAGGAAAAAAACAAAGGAATTGAATCTTTTCTGATTGTGTGTCTATTATTAGGATTAATAAATTTTGCGCTTTATTATACTTATTATTTCTGCAAAATATCCTCAGATAAATAAGTAGGGTGACGAAGCGAAAAGAAATAATTTACAGTTTTATGGGATTCATTAAATCTCCACACAAGGCAAACGCGGCGTAAAGCTTTCTTCTTCATCCTGGCCCAGCAACAAGCAGTAAGCAGCGTCACCAAAAAAAAAAAAACATTAATAAAAGGCTCCTGGCTTATGACTCTTAATCTTTTCCACCCTTCCCGTCCTCACTTAGAGCTTGGCGCTTTATTGTACTGAATCTTTTTTGTGCAGGAACCTGTGTCATCAACCCTTCAATTTACTTCCTAATTAGCAATGAAAGTGAGATGCTAACGCGAAAAATTCACATAGAAGCCATGCTATTAAGAAATAATTTAAATAGTCATACTCTTCCAAGAGATGTTGGAGCTAACAAAGTCAGCAAAGAAAATTTCACAACACGTTCAATAAAATAGAGATTAAACGTTGATTCCATTTGCTGCTCCTACTGCTAGCTGGTGCTCGGAAAGCGCATCTACATCCTACTTACTAAATATTTATTCAGCGCTACCTTTGATAATATCATGTGCGTACATCAGCAAGAAGCGCAAGGACTACAGATTGCTACATTATGCAAATTCGCGCGGAAAGCGTTCGAGAGCAGCGAATGTAAAATGCGTGTGGGCCACATGTGCGCGCGAATGGAGGTAAAGGATAAAAGATGACACCTGGCAAATGTACCACTCACATATGCAGCGAATTTCAGGCTGACATAAAAGTTTTAATTACAGTTTTGTCGCCCGACTCCGCCCAAATGATTGCACGAGCTTTAGTCGGAATGCACGTAAACGCAAATAACGGAGGACACATTAGCAATCAGTATATTTAAATTTTAATGGTTAAACTGTTTACGCTGGGGTTAGTTTTATTGCTTGTGTCATTCCGGGGCATCACATTACACGCGAAAACACATCTCATACAATTACATATTACTCGTGTCACGAGAGAAACACAAACGGTGCCTTTTGTTTCATGTTGTCTAATGTCCAGCAGGCTACATTGCAGGTACGCAATGTGTCGTACGTTCGTGAAAAGGTCACTGCACAGACTAAATCAACAACGATAAAAGTGACGATACGAATCCTGCATTTCACAGCCGGTGCGTAACCAGCTGACGTCACGAGTCAACGTCAAGGCTGTGGAATTTTAAATTTAACATGCTGCTATTTCGTGCCGTTTCCGCTGATATCTAACCTACGTAGGTTTTGAGATACTTCCGTTTTGAAATGGCGCAATTGAAGGGAACTACGGTCAGCGTTAAAAGTTTTAGCGTATTCTGTTTCTTTCAACAGACGATTCAAAAATCTAATTTGAATAGTTGGAATTGTTTCAGATGAAACAACCAATAAATTATAACAAAAAATCTTAAAATTACAGTACACGATCTATGACAGATACAAATAGTTACTCTCATATCATTATATGCACTTGGCACTGAAAAGCAAAAAAACAATAGCTTTACATTGCTCTCATTTTCTCATTTTCCAGCATGTATTGCGTTATTCTCTTGTCTATTCTATGCGCAACGCGTCCGGATTGAAATGCAAAAGGCTCGGGTAACCAGATATAAATAATGCATGAAATTAGAAGCTCTCGATGTGCGACGGACTTAACTGCTTTCTTCGAAAAACACCTCCGTCTGGCTGTCGAAAAATTGAAATTCCTAAACTTGCTTCTTCCCACATGTCCGGATGTATCCCAAATGCAACTTAAAGTCTCGTATAACCTGGTAACAACTCAAGAAAAATGAGAACTAGAACACTGAACTCTAAGCGTCTTTTACAGAAATACACATGTTTGCAGTAAAAAGCAAACAACTTTAGAGCGATCGGTAAAAAATTGAATAATGAAGTGAATAAAATTGAATCTTCACTGAAACTGAACCATGTAAGTTGTAGATATGAAAGCAGATAAATATAAATAATCTACGCATTCAGAAAGTTGACTAAAGTTTTATCAAAACATTCTATTTCTACTGCACCAACAATACACGTTATTCAAAACACCTTGAATATGTCGTAATTTACTTTAAGCCACGCTCTTGTTCATCTACCGCTTCTTACGTTCAAGTTCTTGCTGTAAAGGCAAAGAACGGAAAACACGCGTTCTAACCTTTAGCGTCCTGGCATCCCGGTAGGCAATAATAATTTATTAGCTCTCATCGCCTCCGTAGCGCGGAAAGCTCACGGCAATGCGGGGCGGTTGCGGCGATGAAAGATTTGGTGATGGCACTCACCATCGAGGCAGGCAAGGCGAGATAATATGCCGACAAGCCAACATGCGGTATAAACTGCACCACTTCACACCCACCAAACTCACCCACTTCAGAGTCCTGCAAAGGCGTTTCCCTTCAGCTTTCTGCACCTTTCTAAGCGTTTGTTCCCCACATAAATATATATTTAATCAACAAGCGCCAAGTACTTTATGAATTCAAAGATCAGCATAATTGAGATTAGTGTAGGCATACTTTCTGAGGTTCATTGTATCTAACCTACTTAGGTACAAGAATAGGAATGACATTGCAGAGGTATAAAAGAAATACTGCAGTATTAAAGGGATGGGCAAGTTGGCGAGTGCTAGAGTGTCGCAAGAAAAATATACAAATAGCATAAAAGAACCAGAGGGATAATTAATATCAGCCGGTTGTAAAACAAAAAAATATATTAAAGATCTTGCCGCGGCAAACAATATTTTAGCTTTCATTTTGGCAGACTAAAATACGATGCGTCTTGTTCAATCTTCACTTGCGCAGTGGAAAAAAAACAATTTGTAGTTGACAACAAAGAAAATAATGAAAAAGAAATAAGAGGACAATGAGTACCAGTCGCACCTTTCCTGGAAAAGCAGCCAGAAGCTTATCGCAATTTTTATATTCTACTTCATTGTGAAACGATTTCATAAAAATATATGATTTTTGCTATCAAAAATTAACGCCAAAAAAGAACATATCTTGACAGTTTAGCATCAATCGGAATGAGCAAACAATTTGAAAGCTTTTTCAAGCAAATGAGCTTTCTTATCTACTTTACGAACTTAAACTTGTCTATATTTGCACAATCTTCACTTATATTCCAAAGTCTTAATGTATACTTCTTAGATTTTTTACGGTTTATGATTATTTGTTATATTTTATATCTTTTTGCTATCTGCTTGTATATTTTAGATTACTGTTATTCTGATATTGAGAACGTGCTCATAGCATATGTTGAAACGATAAAACGAGAAACTCATATGCCTGCCTTTTACATTTCCGAAGATATTTCTTCTGCTATGCGTATTGCAGATTTTTTTCCAATCTTTTAACCGGAGAATTTTTCTCCATTTTCGAGTATACCAAGTGTTATCCAACGCAGATCTAGCAAATTTCTAACTTGGAACTTCAACTATCTAGACTTTTTCTAAATGCATGTTTTGATAGCACAGTAATATAATCAAAATATATGATTGGGTATGGAGTCAAGCCGAGTTTTGCTCCTGCTTTGCGTATTCAGATTTAGGAGGATTTGTTGGATGACCCTTGTGTCTCTCAGTTGGCTCGAATAATTCCAGTTTGCGTGATGGTCTTCGATTTTTCGATGTTGCCTTTCCACTCGAATCTTGAATACCCATACTTCCCGCCACTTCCATTTTCTGTGACGTCAAGCACTTTTTCGCGGAATGAATTGCATTTCTCCCGGCGCTGAAGTGAACGTTGATGTGATAGCCGGTGACAAGATAGAAGTCGGCAGAACATGAAACCGCGCACACTGGATCGGCGAAGAAGAACAAAAGTTAAGAACGAATCAGGACGAAATGCTCTACTAAAGTTTACATTGCAAACGGAAAAGTAGTTGGTGCTGGAGACAGTTGAGAAGCAATACGTACACAGCTGATATTACACTCTAAACATAAGGACATTGATGGATCGACATGGCGCAATTGACGTAGCAGGCGGAAACGTATTTAATTTATGCTATTCCTGGAATCTTCTTAAGACATGCTATTAAGAACTCCATCGAATTTCAAGATTATTTTAATTGTTGTTAAAATAAATCATCATCATTAATCTCAACTTTTTTTGTGTCCAATTTTTGGGTGTAGAGCGTCGTGAGGTGACTTGCTGCAACCACATCGGTCATAGACCAACACCGTACTTGACTTCCCATTACTGGCTGTTTAGTACCTACACCATTTATCTGTTCAAAGAAATGTAGACCTTTTAGTATAGGTCCTACACCACAACGAACAGTTGTTAGCGAGTATCAAGACTGCAAAACTCGACTCGAAAGCCAGCGCGCTGCCAAGTATACTACCGAGGCGGTTGTTGGAATTAATTATTCTCTAAATTAATCTATCATTGTAATGTAATGTTAAATAGTCTAAGCTTAAAAGTACACGCTTGAAAAATTAACAGTGACAATATGGTTTAGTGCCAAATTCTTTTCTTTCAGGTTTTAAGCTGCTAATATTTAAGATTATCAACATTAATTATCCATATTTGATTCATAATTTTTTTCATTTAGTGCCCAAAATTAATTCTACAAGAAAGGGCAACTGCTTGAATTATAAGACACGGTTAACGTGAAGATTAGCGTTAAGTTAAGATTAAGTGAGATAAAAGTCGACTGACGACAGTCGAATAGATCTGACCCGAGTTTTTCCTTTTGAACAGGGGCCAAAAAAGAAGCATTTGCTTTCTTCTTATGGAGTCCAAACACAGCGAGAACCATGCTCGTAAATATACGTAAAAACATTTCCTCCGTCGTTTTTCATATTGGTTGTTAGTGGCGAGATTTCCAGCGTCCACAAGCGGTTGGTTTTAAGCGTTCTTTAGTTTCTTTTGGTTTCTGAATTCCAAGTCCTGAATAAGCAACATGGTAAGAGTCATAATTTTTGAAATATTATAAACCCCATTTATCATTTCTTATTAAAACGTGCACAAACGACACTGTAATACATTTGAACTTCTCAGACACAAGGACATAAATTGTATTAAATTAGCTTAATGGTGACGAAAGACAAGATGGCCTTTATTATATTGTAGTAGTACGCGTTGCCTACTATTGCAATTGAATCCAATTTATAATATTTTGTTATAAAATAAATAGCCCAACATATTACAAAAGGTGTATATTGTGCATTTATTGTAAGCGTTTAATTTCAGACCGCACATGTAGCACATTTGAGCTCATTCTATGTGCAGTAGAATTTTACTACTTTGCCTCGTCGCGACGAGAGCCACCAACTGCTTTAGTGATCGATATAATTGGCGTGATTTGCATTGTAGTTACGGTTATTGTGTTGCGCTTGTGTTTGCGTCTTCCGGCAGGTGTAAGACCTGTCTGCTGGTGCAGACTCGTTCAATGACTGATTGGTGCCTGGCAGGTCATTCTAAGCGCAAGTTGGAAAATGCAGAAAATAGAAAAGGGAACGTGAAGCAATGAAGGTTTTTGTATGTAGAAAATCAGGCTAACCTACAATTTGAAACCGTTAAATTTTACTTGGCTAAAACACGCATGCAAACACGTGCAAAGCAAACATGCTTACTATCATTATGATTTGGTATTATATTAAAAGGAAAAACTTTATAGGCAATGTTATAATACCAACTGTTATAAACATTTTACACAATGGAGTAAGCTTAACTTACGTACATCATACCTACACACAATCTAATAAACGGGATGTTTCCGGCTCTGACTTGGCTATTCCTTGAATTTATCGATGCAAAACTTACCAGAACATTTAAATATAATTTAAATTTATTTATAATGTATAATATTGAAAGATAATTTGTATTTTGAGTTAATCAGATTATTTATTGCAATGAAAATTAAAGAATGATAAAATGTGATCTTTAACTCGCAAACTTTTCTCCAACATTTTTTTTGCCTGGGAGTCCATATTATCATTCTCTTCTAGCATTATTTGAGTGTCTTCATGAGCCAATAAATGCAAAATTTCCCGGCCGATATTGAAAGCGGTAACGTTGAAACATACGATTTTTTTAATAAAAAATTTAAGCTTAGATCGTCTCCCTATCTCTACAGCTTAAATTTTATTTGGAGAAGTGCTGCCATCTCGTGCACTCTAGCACTTAACCATATTAGCATTTAACAAAACGTATAGTAAAAAGTTTTAGTTAAAGATAATGAAGCATATTAAGAAGTAAATTGCTAGATTAGCAAAATTTATTTTTGTAAGCCATGTACTGATTGAATTGCTTTCAAATTGAACCCAGCGTCATTAACAGATAAAAGTCTCTAGTAGTGAAATGAAAGTGAAGTGAAAGTGAAATAAAACTTTACCGTAATAATAACAAAAAATTCCAACAATGAAACAATATAAAATAATTTAACTATTTCTATAAGTTATCTTGCAAACCCTATAACCTTACTTTGCATGAACATGTCTTCTTCATTTTCTTTCTGGTGATAAATATCTCTATTAACGAGCAACCTGCTTTGGCTTGGCTAATAGTTTATAGTTCTACAAGATGTCTGCGGTATCGCTAGCCTCGGTCTAGAGTATATACTCTAGACCACATGCGATTTAATTCTGATTTGGCCTATAGAGCAGCCCTTATACTATTCATAGTATTCATGTTTCAAAGGAACACAATCAATGCTGGTTTTAACCAAGTTATTGCTATTATTTCGTGTTATTTTGCCTACCAGTCAATGAAATGTGGATTATTATTGGAGGATACTAAGACCAGAAGTTACAAATCGTTTGATGTGAGAGTTTTTGCACGGTCAAGAAGAAATGTGTGGCGGAAGTGCTTAATATCTTTGCGTTTACATGACTTTATATCTTCTTTATTGTCAAAAGTCCACAACACATTTTTCTCAATTTTAGTTTTTATTTTTTGCTTTAAATACATTTTGTGTGTTGGAATTAACAACGCCCTTAACTTGCTTTTAAAAAGACGGCAACCTGCTACCTCCTAGTATTCAAACTAGATAGCACCCTGCATTTAAGAAAGTATAAATAGACTGAAGCAATTTTCATACAAAAATAACAAAGTTGCGCGAGCAAGCAAAAACACACATACAATGCATAAATCGATTCGTCTTCAAACACCCATTTGCAAACGCAACCAACGAATTGTAAAGGTTCTCTGCTCTTTTTACCTGAGCTTGGCTTTACCATTTTAGCGGCTTTTATTTGTTGGTGGCGGCGGCAAATACCGTAAATAAACAACTTGGCGGTTGCGTTAACACACGAAAACATGTCAGCGATGGATATAGTTCAAGTATAGGTTATGCGCAATTATAGGTGGACCATTTTGCAGATGGAGCTTGCTTATGTAAGCTTACGACGACGGTATTATTACTGTGCCATGCACCAAAAGTTTTGCGCGAGTAATAATGCGGTAATGGTGCAACCTGCATTGCAATGTACAGGCGAAACAATAGCAAATGTAAGAAATAAAATAAAGAGACAGTTAGAAACCAATGAGGTTGTGGAACAGAAAAAAGTTGTCAAAGTAGTCTCGTGTCTGTTGTAATATGTATTACTCAAATCTTATAAAAAATGTTTATTTTAATATGCTACGTTTTAAATTTCAACATAAATTTTGAATTATTTCTATTGCAAGTCATTGTTTTAATGAGATGTTTAGAAAACTGAAGAATATATCTATCTCTATGAAAAGTAGATCTATGCTTACTAATTGTTGATAAATAGTAAACTTTTTAGTTTAATTATCTATTATTTATATATATTTTTTTGAGATTGTACGTTAATGCATCATTATATTCTAGTTTAACTATTTATCAACAAATTGTAACTAAAGATCAATTTTTCTTTATAAAGATAGTACTCTATATTTTTATGTTTTATATGACACTATTATTTTTAATTCCTTATAACACTTTCTATGAGTTTTTTTTTTGGGCCTTTGTTGATTTCAAGATATTGGGATTTAATTTATTTGCACTAAAAAATGCTTGGCAATTATTTTCTTACTCAATTATACATTAATTAATATAACTAACAAAACATGTTGTGATAGAATTATATCATAATAAACATAAATAATCTATAAAAATTAAATCTGGAAATTTCTTTCAGTGATACATGGTAATGAGTTGGGTACATTTAATCCACATATGAAATTTTAATACCTATTGCTAATGATACCAAATCGATACAACTAGTTCTACATTTTAAATGAGAAGTGAACGTAGCTAATTGTATTAGGTATGATGTACGCAGTGGCTTGAGAATATGCAGAAATATATTTTCAATTAATTTGGTATAAATTATATTTGAAAATTAAAAAAGTAATCCGATAGAATTGCTGATATATTAATAATTAATTAATTAAAATACCAATTTTTTACTATAGAAATATTTATGTAGAATGAATCTTAATTACTGTGAATAAATAAAAAAATCAATCATTTTATTTCTAAGAATAATATTAGTTTAAATAATAAAATAAATTGATTAGTGCAAAAATAAGTATTTTATAATAATGAAACATAATACAATGCAGACAAAATCTAGGTTATAAAGGGACAAGGATCATGACAGGTGCGAATTAATCGCTGTTTAGCATTACTATAAATTAAAACCTTATTTTATTGATTTGTGAAAGATTAGTTTATTGCAAACACTAATTTTAAAGAAACACAATAATGTCAAGACAATCTATGACGTAAATTGTATTTTTAGAGAAATGTTTAATATTTTATATCTATTTCATCTTTTATATATAGCTTAATAAAGTTAAAATTATATATTTATTAAAATAAAACAACATTTTAATTATATTAAAACAAAGAAAATTATTTATAAAATTGCAATATTTTTATATTAATGTTTTTTTTTTCAATATTAATAAATTTATATTTTAAAATAAATTTTTAGCATAATCTATAATTTATTTATTTAAATTCGGATTATTGAATTGAATACTGCGTAATTATAGCAAAAAGTTTTTAATTTAAATTTATTTTTCAATTAAAATTTGCATATTTTTTATAGCATAATTAATAATAGTTCAGATTAATATTATTTATTAATAGTCAAGAAAAGTCTATCTATAAGCAATTATATAACGTTATTTCACCGATGTTGACCGTTTGATCAAGGAAATACGAAATTTTCATGAAAAAATTGGGAATTGAATAAAAAATCAGTTATTTTCTTATTTCTACCTTCATTTGTAAATAGTTTACTTTAGTATTTAAAAATATTAAACCTTAACATACAGTTGGCCTATCAAAAGTTTTACAAAGAAACCAAAATAAAAGAACTTTTAATAATTTTTTAAAATTTTATGTTATTATGTTGTTTTTTTTGTTTTTTTTTTCACTTAGTTTTAATAATTTTTCTAATAATTTTCTAATGGCTCAAACTTAACAACAATGAGTCATTTTAACTTAATTACTCATCTGCGCTTAAGCTTAATTAATTGTTATTTGGCTGGAAACCAAAGATTGACGTAATAAAATGTGTGTCCCTGCCAAACAACGACAACTTATTGTGTCATCAATTTATGCTTTAACATATTTAATATGCCCGGCACCTTCACCATAATTTTCTTGTGCGTTGCAAGCATTATTTCGTTATTCATATTTACTTTATATTTTAATGACATTTACAACACCAATAATTTAAAATAAAAACAAAAAATAAATAAATAATTAAATTTAGTTTACATGAGTCACAAGCCTTGATTTTTTAGTGCCTAATTTTCAGTGAACGTATATATTCACAAAGAGATAAGACTTACTGATAAAACATAGTAGAATTTTCCATTTGCTTGTTTGGTAACAAGCTAACTTAGTGGAATTCTGGACGGATAGGCAAAGAGCTTACCGGTATAAAGGCTTGCGTCGTAGGTCACGCTTTGGCCGAAAATAGCGCGCAACGTTTGGACGCGGGTAGGATCACTAATTACAGCCTGCCCACACGCGGATACTAAAAGAGCTTTCAAGGATGATCGAAGCTTATCTACAAAACTGTAATAAGTAAGCGTCAAAGCAAAAACGAAAAGGTTGAAGGTCCTTCCGATTCCTTTGAGAATTGTGTTGAACCCGTACTGTTATTATCTGCATTAATATCAAGGAGTCAAGAACCAAATGCCGGAAAAATCAATTTAAATGCAAATTTATTCAATTTGAATTGAAATGAAATAATGACATGAGAATCTACGTGAATTAATCGAATTTGCTGTTCGGTTCTTTCTACTTTCTGGAAGTAAATCCTAGCACACGCTTAAAGTAATAAACTTTTAACTTGCAAAAATTCTGCAATTTAAAAACTACAACACAACGTAAAACGTCAATTGATTCATCGTTAACCGGGATTTTTTAGAACTCGTCACAGCGCCTCTATGTTTGGTTTAACTTGTGGGCCAATAATTTTGAATGCTTCCCAATTGCAATTACATTGTAAAACGACACTCAACTAATTATCATGTGCTAAAAAAATGTTTAAATTAATAATCGTTTGTTTCTTAATTAAAATTTTAATGTTTGACCAAATTTTGGTTGCAATTTGATATATTGTCCCATAACATCCGTAATTATTGTTAGATCATTTAGCTCTCTTCAATAACAATTTGTAAATAGATGCTAAAAAATGTGTAAAAACAGTTAAAAATGTATAAAAAGCTAATTTGTTTATATTTAATAGTTCCAAAGTAATAAGTTCTCAAAGTGAATATTTGTGAAAAAGTTCAGTCGTTGATATCACTCAATACTATTTCTTGACGCATTTAACGTAACGTAAAAAAGCACAAGAACAAAAATTAAAACATCTCCCACATATCTCATTAAACAAAATATCTAACAATTTGTTACACCGACCATATTACCAACAAAACAACAAAAATATTCCGCAAAATTTAATTACAAAATTGCAAAGAAAACAAATAAAATATTTTATTAAATCAATTATTCTATAAATCTATCAAACATCCACAAATCAAGCAGTATATGTAGATTATATAGATTGAACCAACAGAAATCTTTATATCAAACTTATTATTGTCTTTTTGTCAACTACCTAATAAATCAGACAATGCGCATTTAGCCATCACAGAAAACAAACAAATTTATAAACACAAGTTGAAAAATCCAGAACTTTATGATGAATAAACAAAGTGTCAATAAAAGAAACAGCGGTCTACTCTCTGTCATCTTTTCAATTAACATACCATATAAGAACAAATAAAATTTTAAATTAAATATATACTGAAGAAAGCAACAAGACTAAAACAATTTAGAAATTAATATATAATATGTGTTATAGTAAAGTTTGATCCATATAAAGAATATTAAATACTTTGTGACCACACTCAAGAATATTCAGTTTAATAACTTATAACTTTGAAACCATTAAAGATGACCAAATTACGTTTAAAATCAAAATTTATACAAATAACGGTTGACTTCAGAAAAACCTTTGACCTTATAATAAATTGAGTGCCGTTAATATCATCACAATCGAAAATTTGCTGTCTCACAGTGCTATTTAAGAAATCATCATTTGATAGTGAAGAAAATAAAAAAGATGAAATAAAAGAGTAATTTTTATTTCAATAACTGCAAGATTTATAATTCCGTCTAGAAATTAAATATTAAGCTTGCTGAAGTTTTATATTTGAAATAAGACGTGTTAAAGGAAAACATTAGGTTTTATTTTTCTCTAATTATAATTTTCCCAGTAGCGATGAAACGGATTTGGACTTACCCGGCCGTTGTGCTTCCTACTTTAATTTCCTTCCATTTGCATATTGTCTGGAATATTAGTAAGAAGTTTGTCGAGTTTAACGTTGATTTGCGTTGACTTGCAGCAAATCACATTATTAGTCATATTTTATTAAAGGTGGCAGAAAGGAAAGCACTCAGATATACATTTAAGGAGCACTTAAAGCAAATATTTTTAGACTAACAGAAGCGGTGAAAAACAAACACCAACATTAATAATAAGAGTAAAACATTTACAAACAATCAAATACAACTGTTGACTTGTTTATACTGTCATACAAGACAACTAGTTAACTGGTAATATAATATAATATTATTTTAGAGTATTGTTGAGTGTGGTTACAAAGTGTTTAAGATTACTGAAGAAGGCAAAATGCCGAAAACGTTCTAACAAGTAAATATTACACTTCCGTGTATAGTGCAGTTTTACTAACATAATGAATATTATTTTTATTAAATGCTAGCTTTAACTTTAAATTATTGCATTAGAATGTAGAATTGGTGTTGCTTTCTTTCGAATTATAGTAAAAAGTACTGAGTGCATTTAAAACATATTCAAAAAGTATATTATCAATGAAAAATAATTTTTTGTTATAATAAATTATCCAATAGTAAAAACATTTTAAAAATATATTTTAAATGGGATTATAATATAATTTAATTATAAATGTTTGTTTCATTTTTATTAATACGCTGTTAGCTTAAACATAATATAAATTTTATTTTTAGAGTATCGTTGAGTGTGGTTACAAACTGTTTAATATTCATTATGTAGATAAAACTTAACTATAAGACTTACTAAAATTTACTTAATAAAATGTTTTTGGCATGTTGCTTTCTTAGTACAAAATTTGCTTAATTGTTTCTCTGTTTTATTTGTGAGTAACTCTTGTGGTGAAATTTTATCAACATATTGATTTTTTAGTTTTATTAGTGTTACTATCAAATTAATTAAAATGTTAAAGAATTATTTAAAATCCCATCAATGGCGTACCACATTATTTGTTTTAATGTATAAAACACAAGATTCTTTTAAAGTACGGATTACGTGTTTGAATCAATAACTAATATAAAATCATCGCAAATACTAATGTAATCATGCTTTTATAACAGGGCACTGAATGCTCTATTCAGTTAAACGCAAAAAATATCATGTTAATTGCCGCCCTCATCGCCTACCTCAAAGAAAGAGTAATAAAGCGCGCCCGCATTCACATACACTATAAATTTATTGGTGCATGATTTTTGCTTATTTATTAACACGCGCCAAACACGAAACGCAGAGCGCAAATTCTCACGATATTTTCGCATTTAGTTATTTAATCCGTGTGTAGGTGCAATCAACTGCATCAAATGTTTACTACGAAGGAATAACGTGGCAATAAAAAACCAAACAGCAGGCAACATTGACATGAATGACTCACCGTAAGGTAAAGCAAAGATAGTAGAAAAGTTGCAGCTGACGTTTAGGAGATCTGCAAGATATTTGGACGAAAAGGACCTAAATGAGTAAAGAAATTAAACTTCAAACATTCTTTATCACATTTGAATTAAGTTATGTGTCATTAAACTGTTGCTCTGGCAATATGTGACAAACACGATGGCGACATCAGCAAGTAGCTTCCGGCTTCAAGTAAGCTGGCGACGGTGGCATTGGATAGCCTAAAAATTATTGTCTTATCCGAACTTTACTTGTCTACAAGAAAATTTTTTTTCTTGGTTTTTATTCTGTTTTGAATAAGATGGAAGGCAAGTTTGAATATTTAAAGTAAATAGAGCAAATACGTAAGTAGTCGGAATATTCAAAGAACTACATGTCATAATTAAAACAACAATTTTCACCAAGTCTTCACATAGTAAGAAAATAAAAATAAAGAAAAGCGATGGACAGAAATGGAAGAGTTATAATGTTAGAAGTGTTTTATAATGTTATAAAAAGCTTTCATTCAAATAGATTTCAGTAATTATCACGTAGTTTATTTGCAAATACTTGTCAAAAAAAATAATTTAACAAAAACTGGGTACAATTGTTTTAATTGGCACTTCTTCTGCTGCCGAATGCGAATGCTGTGGCATGTTGCAGGAAGAACCTGTTTTTTCTGTTGTCGCAACTGTGCCGTTTGGGTTTACTAAAACGTCAGTTAACTTTGTTATTACTAGATATTATCAAAGTAATAAAAACTGTTAATTTTCTACTTAGATGCGGCATGTCTATTTAAAAAAAAACGTACTCATTAGACAATTCCAAAATATATTTCTGCAAAAACTAAGAAAGTTTCAGCGATAATATAGATATTTATGTGAAAACTGTAAATCTGGCTTGTTAAATATTAATGTCATAATTCAATTGGACAATGTAAATCTAGGACGATATAATATGACAGGCCATCTTGTATTCAAAATATGAATCAAAATTAGCTTAGTGACCATCTATTCTGAAACTGCATTAAGTATTGATTTTTGGTAAAACAAATTAGTCGCAAACAAATATTAATTTAGAGTATCGTTGGGTATGATTACAAAGTGTGTTAATATTCATCATGTACATCAAACTTGCACTTACTTAATATTAATTTTTAAAACTTTAGTATAATCTTTAATTCAGTATATATCAGATCATACTGAAGAAGGCAACAAACCGAAAACGTTCTATAAATAGTTGTTAGTAAGAGTTATAATTAAAGTTTATCCATATAACAAGTATCAATTACTAAAATATTGTGAAATGTAAGTGCACTCAAGGACATGTGACTGCACAGTTTAGCCAAAGACTTCAGACCGTCTTCGATAACTTCGATAACAATAGAATTCTACTTGGCGCTGATGAAAAAGAATTGCACAATAGCAGAAGACACAAATAACCCCCTTCTTGGCTAGCCTTTGTTCTGGTTTCAAAACTGCAATAAATTTTTTACATTCTGCGTCCATCATTGTTTTGCTCGATGCGACCAAGACTTCAGATCATAAAAGATAGTGTAAATATTTCAACTTCTGCCAAGTATACTACACCCTAAACAACTAAATGCACAAGATGTAAAAAATTTAAACTATACTTTTATTTTTGTGAACATGTTATTGCCTGCACGCAATAATAGTTTAGTACGTTGAAAAACAATTGTTGCTCTAGTTTAATATAAATGTCACAAATGGAGCTAATTGCTTCATGATTGAACCCAACACTGTGTTTTGCAATTTTTATTCTTGAGGCGCCAACCGCCGAGGCAAGACGTTAAGTGCGATTTCTAATTTCCTCTCAAACAGCACGTAGATATGAAACACCCGCAGCGATCATGATCGTCCGAAAATAGCACGTATATTGCCTTCGTTTTGACTTCATGAAACAGCTCTGCTGATTACTTCTATTTACTGTTTCAACACCCCATGTGGAACACCGAATGGTGTGGGCATATTTTTCCAAACGCCAAAGCAAAGAAGCAATCGATTATGCGCCGGTTCAATCAATGTTGGTATTAAAGTCACGTCAAGTTGATTATATTGGTGGTATACTGGTTGCTATTTTTCAGGAGTATTTAGCGTTCTGCAAGTCTAATTAATTACGAACAATGTAAAAATGACGTGGGGAACCGTAAATTATCTGGGGTTGCTTTAGTCGTACCTTTAGACGGTACAGATTGAAACCGTGGGTGGCGGTTCCAGAGTAAAAATCTAAAAATTTGCTCTAAAAATTCCAAACAGATAAATCAACGCTGAATACACTTGACAACATGCATTAAGTCTAGCCCAAATGCAAATTGTATTAATGACAGGTTGCTTAATTTAAAACAAAATAGCATTTTTTTTTCGTTACCTTGATGTTTATCATCAGAATAGCTTCATTAAACTAAATTACAGTTTATCGCATTTTCCGATATTTACGCTGCGTTTCATTAATCTCGTTTTGTATTCACCGATTCCTCATTTTGTCCACACCCTCGGACCACTCGCTTCTTCGTGTTTGTGGCCGAATGGTATTATTATTAAGGACGCAATTGTAGCGCCCTGATTCGAGCACGCAATAATACGATTAACTTCGATTTTTGCCTTCATTATGCACGTGACACAACGAGCTTGCGAAGCTATCGAGCTAGAATTAGAGCCGTTAAAACCTAAACACTGCGCGCGTTATGAAGATAATACGTGACTTATCAGTAATTATCTGCAGAGTTTGCCCGTGCTTATCTTGGCAAATCAACTAACAGAAGCCTGAACATATGTTAGGATAGGACACGTTCAAAATTTATTTACTTCTTATAGCGTCTTATGTGTATTAGCAAAATGCTAATTAAACAACTTAAGTGTGAACAAAGAAGAACTTAAACTTAAAATATTAACAATAATAGTATATTAATTCTATGCCGTCCGTACGTTTCGTAATTTTTTCTCATTTTGCGCCGGCATGGCTGACATAGATCATATCAGAGCACTGAGTGAAACTACTATTTTGCGCGTGACACCAACGTGGTGTCACTGGTAGTTTGCCATAATTATTTGCGCGCGGCAGATAAAAAAAATTTGAATAAGACCGCAATAGAAATTCCAAGTGTGTAACCAAATGAAATGGTTATAGAGTTTTTCTCGTATTATTTTTCGCGTCTTCATACCATGAACGATTTAGAAGTTTATATCAGTACTAAAAATTTTTAGTTTTCCGGGAAGAAGTTCTCGAAATTCTTTTACCGGATATGATTTTTAAAAAATGGCAAACCTATATACTATATTCTGCATCATGCCGAGTACAAAAGCGGTACAGTTACTGAGCGGCCAGTGGTGGGGAGTCAAGTACAATGTCGGTCTATAACCGATGTTTATCACAAGGTGGATTTTTAATTGGCCATGATCTTCAAGAAGAAATATGTTGGCAGATCAATAAATCAAAAATGAATAAATAAATTACTCAGCTATAATCCAGTTTACAAATGTATCAATCAGACTACTTATTAAGCAAATATATCAATATTGAATTAATAGGCTCCAAATGTTTAGTGCATATAATGCTAACAAGTAGTAAGTATCTGTTGAAACTTGCCCAATTTCATTGTCGCGTTTAACATATTCAAATTTATCCTCGCTACCTCCATACGGTGTACGAAATAGAAGCAACTATCAACACATCTAGGATATATTCAGTTAATGAAGATCTGCAATCCCAAGCAATCTTAACCTTGAATCTCTATTATTATGTGGAATCTGAAATAATAAAGTGTACTGTAGTGTAGTGTATTTAGCGCGTTTAGATATAGATTATTTATTTAAGTACACTGAATTATTTTCATCTAAATTATTAAAGAGATGTTGCAAATTAAATTACTAGATGTGAATTATTATTAGCTGGTATTGTCATTGTTTGAGAGGGCAGATGGTGAATATTCAATACGTGTGATGCAACTAGTTTATCGATCTAATAGAGATGATGAATTATTCATGATATAATTATAAGATTGTCTAAAGACATTTGCTCATTTATATCACTCAATGTAGACGATATTGAATAAAATTGTGAGTGAATTATTTACTGAAACGTAAATGAGTCATGATAAATTAAAACACAGTAATAAAATATTGATAATGCTGTTTGATTCTTCTGAACAACATTAGTAGACCACATTGATTACGGTACCAACGGTTTAAATTTTCATCTTGACACGTGAATGTAAATCATCGTTTTACTGGTTTCTTTAAATTCAGCATTATCCTCATTAATCGCAACTTTTTTTGGGGCCATGGGCGCCATGGTGTGTGACATGTGAGAGTACTGTAACCACATCGGTCATAGACCGACACCGTACTTGACCTCCCACCACTAGCTGCTCAGTAGCTGCACCGTTTTCTGTGTGGCAGGATTTTTCAAGTGTGCTATCAAGGCGGTTTTCTTTTAGTTTACACGATATGCAAATTCACTAATTATTATTTTGCTACAATCTTGTAAAATGAAATATATTCATCTGATAGAAATAGGATTATTATATTTTGTATTCAATCGGTACTTCAAAATATTGCCGCAATTGTTATACAGAATGGGGTTCATTGGACAATTGAATTTAGAATGGGATCAGTTTCGATCTGAATTTGCACACTTTATCTTCCTACAATGCCCTATAGTGTAGGACTAATTTTGATGAGCTAATTCTGAATTTAATTAACAATCAAATCAAATTTATGATGAATTTGATGAATTTATGATGTTACAAATGCACCGATACCGCGCTAGCCACCATTTCATTATACTACATCAACTATCAATAGCAGTTATTGAGAGAATAGATTTGGTGAGAATATATTTTATTGAATATACTCGCAGCAGGATTTGAACCCGCGTCTCACTGCTACCGTCTCAAACGCCTTATCGATGGAGGCGAGCCAAATGCTTATTCGAATTTTATTCATAGCACTTTTGAAATAAAATTAAACTTGAAGTGTCAACTGCTCTTGAACACCAAGAGGTATTAGGATTTTATTTGTTGTCATACTACTTCAACCTTATTTGATAAATAAATACTTCCGCAATTTATATTAAACCAAAATATGGTCAAAGAAAACAATGTAGTGGTAGACATAACTTTTTTTCATTTGTATTATATTTTATTGTAACTATAATCTCCTAATATTTCAAATCTAATTTACCTTTGTCATCTAGAATTCATTCCCGCCTTTGTGCGATTACAAAATAGATAAATCTCATTAACGTTTAGTGCCCTCTCTACCAGAAAGCATGCATTTATGATTAATTATTAGCATAGATGGCGATAAGCCATTTTGGTGATGTTGCTCACGCTGATGTGTCTAAATAAGTGTTGTTAAGCGTGCACCCGCAGAACAAAATATTTATGAGATTATTAACACAAAATGATGCGATTGTTACAAAGCCTCAAAGCGCGCATTTGTTGAGTTAAGCTCAAACAAACTAACAGATTTAGGGGACAACTTTATAAGAGGGGAGGAGTAATAAATTTGGATGATGTGCAACATAGTTGAAGTGCTAAATGCAACAAATTGGAAGCCAAATCATGGATTTACTTGAAATAGCTTTTATCATGAGCGAGTGTCATTAAATATTATATGGTGCAATTAAGTAGATTTGAGGTTATGGTCACTAAGTAATTATATTTTAACATAGTTAAGCAGATTTAGAAATATTTTCATTATGGTTATTGTTCGAAGCAAATATAAAATATGTAGCATATTTAATGAGATATTGTTTGTTCGGTGTGCTCCACTGAGTTACTGGAGCGCGAAATAAATAGCTAATATGTCCAGTGGCAATGCGCTGCCGCCGCCACTACTGCATCACGGCTGCGAAAATACGCCGCTTTGTTCTTCATCCGCCACCCGGAGCGCTTAACTTACGGCTGCACATACGCACAGAGTTTTGTTTTTGTTGATCTCGTTTTGCGCAATGCTGTTCCAATGCTAACTACTAATTCTAAATATATGCTCGTTGAAATTATTTTTTGTTTATATTTTTTGTGTTTTTAAACAGAAAATTTGTGAAATTGAAAGTTTTAGGTAAAGTAAACATTAAAATATGTTTTAAAATGTCGCATTTGGCTTTTCCTTACGATTTTCCCAACTTGTAGCCTTAATCGCCACCTGGTGGAGAGTTCCGTAACTTTACAAATTTCCACTAACAGTGAAACAAACGCATTGTAGTTCGCAGCGTCGCCGCATGACATCGCAGACGGCGTAGTTGTTGAGGAAAGAGGCAACAACAACGATGGAAAATCGACGCTCGATAGCATTGCGCACAACGACGTAAGCAGCCGCGTGCTTGGACACGATGCGGAAAACGGCAAAAATTCAATAGTTTTGCCGGCGCACGCGGCTACTGGAATTTTAGCGTGTTTGCTGCTATCTGCATCAGCAATACATCAGCAAAATATCACATTATTCGGATATTTATTTATTTAAATTTTAAATTATCTGTTAATATTTTCTAAATATAACAATATGAATAAAGAAATAAGATAATAATTAACTGCACAAAATAATATTGTACTGGTATGTTATATTCCCACGATTTTATATTAAAATATTAATTGTTTTCTAAACAATATTGTATATTCGTAGGAACCAAAACTAAATTATAATCACTAAAGATTAAGCACATACATGCCAAACAAGCGCTAAGTGTGATTAATAGCGCGAAAATTTCTTTTGATTCTGCACTTGATAAATTCACGGCAGACTTTCGTTATGACACCTAACGGATAATAAAATAAATATTAGTAAAGCACTTATATAATATAAAACTGCTTTGACTAAAATACAAAACAAGCGAGGTGATATTCTATCAGAAACCAAACAGAAGAGCTTAACGATTGAGAGTTAGTTGTTATTTGTCTTTTTTTTTTTTTGAAGCGTATTGTAATCATGCCGGATACTTGGCCTCCACCCTATTATATTGCATTAACACCTTGGTGGTATTAGCAGTTATTGGGTCTCAGCAGGAATTATTTGAACCTGTTTGAGCAAAATATGCACCTACTGAGCCATGAAGCGGCGCGACAGAAGAAATTAAGCAGTCTTGTAAAGAGGGTTTCATATAAGCAAATAGACATTGATTGACTTTGAGATACTGTTATGAAGAAACATATTATAAATAAGCTTCATGTTTAATTGAATTTATTAGTTAAAGAAATTTACAAAAACATTGACGTACTCCGTCATCCCTTGATATTACTAAAGTCAGAAGAGATACGGCAAACAACGAAAGTTATCACTGTGGAGAAATGGTTGCTTAATAATGCATGCCATAAATTGCATACCCTGGTGTATGTAAACTAGAAAAATGCTAGACAATCTATGAAAAGTCCTAAGTGGTACTAAATATTTAAAGTAAGATGGTACATTTTTCTGAATATCAATAATTCATTCACATTCACCTTAATCTTACTCTTATTTAGATATATTACAACGCGTGATAAATAAAATTAGTTATTTTTTGGAGCGTACTGCAACCGTACCGGATACCGACACCGTACTTCTATTATCTCCATTCTATTATACTGCATCAACTACTAGGGTTATTAGCAGTTAGAGGGAGTTAGAGTTCTGTCAGAGTATAACATATATTGAATATACCCCCAGCAGGAATATACCTTGCTATCACTGCTACAGTCAGACGGCTTACCGACTGTACTACGGAATGGAGCAAACAAATTTAGTAAAAATAGGTTAGTACCATTCTAAATAATCGGGAATCGGAAAATATCCATGAATTAATATTTTGTTAATCTTTTGACAAATGTTATGATTTTGGTAAAGAAATTAAATTCAAATAAAATATAATCAACGTTATTAATACCAATTATTTTACCAATAAATTACCATTAATATACTAATAATTTTGTAATATGCTTAATATTTTATAGGATTAAAATATTAAGCTCAAACACTGACTGATACATCAAAGATGCATAAATTATTGACAAAGAATCAACAAAGATGTTTTATTTATCTTCGTAAAATCCTTCAGCACTTTGATCTCGTCCAGTGTCAGTCATCAAATAAGAATGGCTGAGTAGGCACATGCAGTCCTTGACAAGTGTGGACCCACCGAAAGTTTCCGGTTCCAAGTGACACATGCTAGGAGCATGTGTTGTTGGCATCCATCTATTTCGGTACGCGCGCAATGTGTCACTGGGTAATTATACGCAAGTCGCGCAGCCGAAAGGTCATATTTTCGTTCAAAAGACATCAATCAATGATTGCCTCATCGCAAAACTGGCGCGATCAGCGTTTGTTTACATGCGCGGCCGTCGGCGAAATAAAGCAGTCGCAGCAATAAATATTAAGTTATTCGCACCGTGCCACGATGCGATAGACACATGCGCGCTATCCGACGTAAACACTCACGGCAGGAGAGCTCGGCGGAGGCTTAAGCAAAGTGAGTTAATTTTGACAATCGGACCTGGTCGGACGGAAGACGGCGAACAAAAAACCATATGCGCTACTCTTGCTTAGTAAGCTAAAAATACGAATTTCCCAAAATCGCGTCGCGTATCTCTGTCTTCGTCGGCCACTTTTAGTCCGGCGGCGGCTTCAAGGCGGCTTAAGTCACACAAGTGTGTTAAGTGCACGAAATAAAAGTGTTGCGAATGAAAACAAACAGTGCTGTTGTAATATTGAGTGCAGTGCAGTAAAGAAATTGTCACTGGTCACTGGGAATGATGACATTTTAGCGCAACCACATCAAGAAGAGCACAAGCAAAACGACACAACTAGTGTGAAGCCGTACAGATTACATCAAACTCGTTTCGACGCCTGTTTTAACGCTGTGAAATGTGTCGCGAAGCCTAGCAAATTACGGAAAAACGTAATCATCAGTGTGATGAGTTTTTCCAGCGGTGCGCGCGCAAAATACGCATTAACGTTATTTGCACCCGTTGGGGCAGTGGTGGCGGCGAGCTGGGTGTGAGCGTGTCGTTCACGTTTGTTGTTAACGGGCGGGATTGTGGTGGCGTTCGTCAGCGCGAGTGCGAGCGAAGTCGCGCGTGGCGGAATGTGGGTGGCACGCCATCGGTGGCAACATGGCTTATCTGAGTTCGTCGACGCATCGTCCGACGCCGCCACCCAACGCTACTAGCACCAGAAGGTAGGCTAAGGTAAAAGAACAAATCTTTACCCTTTCAAATCAATACATGTAAATCAAAAATCAGTGGAAATTAAATTCGACTTTTACTGGCATGTATAAAGAGAATCTCTCAATTTTTGCATCATTTTTCATCTCTTACCATGAATAAAATATTAACCTCTCTCCGTAGGCACCGAAGCGGTAAAGATTAAAAAAAAGAAGAAAATCTGATTCTATAATGACGGGCATTTGTTTACAAAAATGCTCATCTCACTGTTAGAGGAAAAACTTTGGGTTTAATCAATTGAGGCATTGAGGAAGAAAGATTCACACAGTTGAATTCAATATAAGATAATTTGATAATTCTATCAAACCGTCTCGGCTTAAGAGTTGAAGGATCGGTAATTCGGTTCCCGCTACAACTCCGTTCTTGCCAGCGTTGTGCTTTAAAAGCACAGGGAGTTTAAAGTACGGTGTCGGTCTATGATCGATGTGGTTGCAAAAATTGGGTATCAAAAAAATTTGTTGATGATAATAATTCTATCAAAATTATTAAAGGATTACTGTTATTTCACATTAAATAAAAAGTATATTTTGCAATGCAGTCCTTGCAGCACCTCCACCATTGGAATTTTAAGATTAGTTTATTGAAGTGGATGTTTTAGTTTAGTTCTATACGATGTATGTTGATTCCATCCATTTCATGACACTCTAATCTCAAAAAAGCAGAAACGAAATAGGAAACGAAAGTCTGTCTCAAGTAACGCCATAAATCGCAGCAAACATCATTCGACGAGAGCAGTAATGCCACTTATAAAACCTTGATATTTTTGAAAACACTTTTATTACACATCGTAGCACATCTTTCCCAGCCTGCTGCGCCCTTCATACGCTGCCCTGCGCCGCCAGCAGGCGATTGCGTAACTTTCGCGCGCCGTATGTGTTGTGTATTCGTGGATTAATTAAAGCGAGATCATTGTTGCGCGATGCCGGCGGCCGCGCTTGGATACCGTCCAACTAGGTGACACTTCCAATGTAAGCAACCGTTTGAGAGCGCTGTGCCGCCTCCGGCAGTCGCGAGCCTTGCCGCCGCGTGCGCTTGAGCTATATTTGTATCGGCACGCATTCGGTGCGACCTTAACTTTAACGCTTCGTTTCCGAGCGGCTCACAGCACAATGTTGTTTTTCATGTGGTAGACCTCAGTTCTTATTTAAGCAGAAGACATGCCGAAAATATCTGTAGACTTGCATATTGGCATGCTCACTGCGAGAGGGAAAGGTCGTGGCATTAATGATTATCACGTCTCAATTCTTTACATTTTACTTTTATGATGATTAATTTTATCTTTTTTATCTATTTTCCATACTTCAATAATTTTAATTTAAAACAGTAGAACAGCAGTTGGAAGCAGAAGTTGTTACTTGGTTATTACTTTACATCAATCAATCATTAAATATAATATATCAATCAGATTTAATGTTTACACTCATTAAAATGGAATAGACTGATTAATACTCTGTTCTTCACTTATTTTGTTTTTCAGCAATATTCATAATATTATTATAAAAACAAGATTATTTGCGTTACTAATTAACCAATAATTTACTTGAACGAACATTGTTATAATACTGGTTACCCTCATCACTACCTCTGTGATGGGGCCCTTATATTAGTGTCTTCTACATTATATAGAAAAAAATATACAACATCAAAAGTAAAAAGTTAAGCATGACTATTGCAACCACGAAAATAAAATGCAGTTATCTTCAAACAGCTTTACAGATGCAAACTAGTAGTTTGCATTAATAAAATAATAAAGTAAGTTAGCAAAATTTAGAAATTGAAATCAAAGCATTCGGCGACCTCTCAAGAAGCGTAATCAGGCAAGTTAATAAGACATCAAGGTTCTCGAAGGCACTCCATAGACCCATATAGAAAAACTAATGTAACTCAACTGAGACAAAGGTATGAGTCTACAAATCATGCTAAGATCCGTAATAACATATCCGGTAGAGATCGGATACAACTGAGACTAAGCGTTGCCTAACAAGAAGCCAAATGAAGACGCTAAGAACGATAATCGGTAACTTTTTGTTTGATAGAAGAACAAATGTCGAAATTAAGGAAAATTGCGACACTCCCGATATTGTAAGATAGATAAGGAGTCAAAAGCGCGAATGGAACAAACATATTCTATGAGCGTGTATCAAATTACAATAATAGCGCGAGACGGGAAGACTTTTACAAAAAACTTCTCGGTACATCAATAAAGAGATTAAAGGATAGCTGGCCATTTATATCCCAAGAAGGCAAATTAACAAGGTGATCACATAATAGGTTTTGGCTGAAAAGAAAAAAAAATTATCTTCCCAATAACAAGAAATTTCTTAGTAAAATTTACAAAGTCTATGAATTCTATTGAGATATTTTTTCTTTTTTTCTTTCTTGTCGTATTAAAGACTTTTACAGCCTGTTTAATACTCATGTTGCATCAGTAGAGCCTGAAGTCCACGATTCTTGCTATCTCCTTAGAGGTCTACCTGGTAGTCTCCTACCTCTTCTTGGGATTCCATCCCTGACTATCTTTACAAGCTCATGTGAGCCTCTCCTATCAATATGCCTGTTTCAGTGTTTGTGGCGGATACTTATGAATCTCGTGTGACGGCTGTTATATCGCAGGTCTCTCTGACTACATCATTTCTAATCCGGTGTCTACGTGTCTTTCTGATGATTCTTCCTAGAACCGCCATTTCTGCCACATTTATAATGAAGGTTGTGTGTGTGATGTCTGGCCTGCTTTGGGCTTCATACGTTAGACTGGGTCTTATGCATGATTGATAAATACGAACTTTTGATTTTACGTTGAGGTATATATAGTAAAATAAAGTTTTAGTAAAATAAAAACCGCCTCGGTATTCCGCCGCGGGTTTAATCCCCGCTAACAACTAAAACCAAGTTGCGAGTCTGCATCCTGCCGAGCAGGAAAACGGTGCAGCTACTGAGCAGTTAGAGCTGGGGGGTTAAGTACGGTGTCGATCTATGACCGATATAATTGCAGTACGCTTACAAGTCACACACCACAACTTTGTGATCTAAATTAAGGCTTTGATCATTATTTGCTTTGCAAAATCCACAATAAAATTCTTTGCAATACAATGATCTTTTAAATTATAGCAACTCCTTTAATAGTATGCATGAAAATGACATTTGGAACAACTGCATTTATCATAATATCCATTTCGTCGTACTAACCTTCGCAAACACTCAATTAAATTGTAACATTTCTTCAAGAGTGCGTATTATTTTCGAGTTTTCCAAGTTACTCGCGTGTCATTGGGCACTTTACATTGCTTACAGTTGCCTAAACGGGTGCGCTAGCACTGTTTACATTTCAACCTTAGCATAGAAAAGTGGTTTATTATTTGCCCGTATGCGCCATGAGTTCGACTTTCGCACATCACGTGTAAATATAATAATCGCGAATGACGTCGATGCTGCAGAGTCGATGGTTGCGTTAGATTGCGTTCGGTGCGAATGCGTTACTGCTCAACACAGCGATGAATAACGTTCGCAATTAATTGTACGATAAACTACGCCTGGCTATGTGCGCCAGTTGTATATAGGACAGCAAATGACGCCATTCGCGCATACCGATTTTCAGCATTTTCACTTTCGAATGAGCACACGCAGTACACGCTAAAACTATGCGCGCCTAATAATTAAATCACTAAAATAGACAGAATATAATGATTTAAACATTTGCATTTTTTTACCTATATCATACACGCAATCTGAAAATTGGAATTGAGTTTAATACGCTGAAATTTTGTTTGGCGAAATCAACAGCTGTTGATAATAAAAGCTAGACCACTTTCTGCCAATAACACTGCATACGATCGTAGTGTGGAAATATTTTTGCTGTCCACGCATAACGACTCATCCTTTCGGTAATCCCGCTGAGTTAGTTTAAACCGAATTAACTCTGAAATCGACTAAGTCTGATAAATAACGTTAACTTCTCTTTTATTTTCCAAGTAGATAGAAATTGATATTATTTGATATAAACCTGACAATATTACAAGTTTGTTCATTATGTTGATGAGGACTTATGACTTTTTGTTTTTAACTTTTTATGACTTTTCCTGCGCTTTTCCAGTTGGTTGAGTATTATAGAAAGCCTTTGTGTCTAGACTCGTTTGTACTGCCAGCAACATGGCAATTCCACGGCGGCAACTGGTAACTGTCTCGTTTATTGAAATAGTTTTGCAATGTAATTCAAATCCTTGTTGTGATCTAACTTTTTCAACACATTGCAGTGTTTTTACTAGTTAAAGTTCTAGCGAATAAATCAGATGAATTTTGCTTCAATTTTCTTTACACCGTTACCATTGGGAAATTATTCAAAGAAAACAGATTCTAGTGAAATAAATTTACTTAAGAATGTAATTTCATTATATAACCAATAACAGTTGATTTTATAGAATGACCGTTACTATTCAATTTTAAGTTCTATTAATGCTAGTTTTGTAAATATGTTTGATATTTACGATGAGAATAATCACTAAAAGAGGAAACGCATTGATTAGAGCCTAACTCAAAAAACTTAAATTTCTTGCATATTTATCAAAATATGTAAAATACAATCAATTTGACAATGGATTTAGAATTTCAAAGCTTTCTTCACAATCTAAATATTTAAATATGCAACGCAGTATTTAAGTGCACACTATCCAAAATGTCGCAGATTTTGAATATATATCCGGTTTATAGCGTTTGCTGCCTTCTGGTTTAAAGCTTCCATCTTCTTCGGTCGGTCCAGTATCCTATTTTAAGATTTCTATCAGACATTGCCCTGCTTATGCCTGACTCCTAGGTGGTTTTTGAATAGTTTCTTTAAAAAGTCTTTCAGTAATAATGGTCTTGACATCATTATAAATGTATTAGTCATACTAATTTTATTATTAGTAATAATAAAACAATACTAAAACACAAAACAACTATACTCTTCGTTCTACACTTTTGAAACAACGAACATAACCGAGGAGTCAATTGCATTAGCCTCAGTTGGTTTCGCATGTTGAGAAACATTTTCACCAATACTCGGCAAATAAATGAGATTTACTTTAAACCAAACTTGACTGGCCAGTTATGATCATTTGAATCCTATCAACAGGATTTGCGCAATTTATCCATGCATAAATAAATGTTGCTTGTTATAAAATAAATGAAAGATTCTTTGATGTATCTCTGTAAATTTCAATATGAACAAAATACAACTAATCTTTTTAATTAAGGAAATGTGTCTTTATCTTTTTCTGTCTTAGGCAATCTGATGATAATTTATTTATTTTCACGAACCACTTAAAGTCGATCAAGTGAATGAATGAATTGCTCAAGATAGCTCTCTCTATACTATTAAAAGTCTCAAATCATATTTTCCCATTTCTTTCATTTTACAATATTTGCTATTTCATTGTGTCCATTTGTTTGTGTTGACGACGTTGCAGCATACGTTGCATTTGCAACGTATTTCATTCCGCTCAACATGACCTTATTAGCATTTTCATATGGCTATATAATGCTCAGTAAAATTCCATCTACCTACACAGGTCAAACAAAGAAAGCATGCGAAAAGAAAGAAACCGCAGCTTCGGCAAAGTCTCGTCTGTTTGTTACTGGTGATATGTCACTTTTAAAAACACCAAGTGGCAAAGCAAATAGAAGGTACACCAAAAGAAAGAAATTTTAAATCGTGGTAATAGATTTAATTAAATGCGTCGTTTACACGCTTTAAGTCCTACCTGTTCTTCTGCCCCTCAGAAAACAAATGAAGAATAAAAAAGGTCACATTGTTTTCTGGAGAGCGTCGTTGTGCGTTTGTCACGCAAACAAAGAACAAAATAAAGTGCTAATCATTATACCTCTAATTCACAAAAAAATTCCAACTAAATTTTCATATTATGATAAAAAAAATTAAATATAAATATAATAAATATAAATAAAAAAATAACCATCTAATTTCTTCACGCGTCTTCATTCTCAAAACGTTGTTTGTCTAATATTTCGCATTTTCCATTTTGATCTCTGCAAGTCTGTCGTTTTTCGCCAACGGGGCGCGGTTTGCGCGCGAGTATGTGCGAGTCGTGTGTCGCACACTCTCGACGTCTCAACGGTGGTGGCAAGTGGTGGCGGCCGGTGGTGGCTTGCCGGCAGTGTGCGGCCGGCGCTCGGGCCGATGGGAGGCCCGGCCGACATGCCCAGAGCGCGTTCCTCCACGCTTGAGGCTGAAGCCCAAACGCTGTACCGTCCGCGTCGTCACCAACGTCATCAGCGTCGCAGGTAGTCTCTGAAACCACCTACCACCAAAAAGCTTGAATATCAAAATACCGCACGTCTGCTTTCACACAGCCCAACACGATCCAGACAATACCAACATGACCCAAACGCATTCAACACATTGTGTCGCAATGATTGTTTATCAAATGTATGTAAAAAATAAAGCTTTGCCAACACCACTCTTTTCACTCAACACCGGCGGCTTCCAAACTGGGGTTTAGAAGCCACTGCTCTACACTAGGACACTGAAAACATAAAGAACGCAACACTCCCAATATGTATGCCCACGTCAATGGAGCTTATTTTTGTGTTTTGCAAATAAAATGTGTTGTACTGTGTGTATTCTATTGTAATCATTACCCCACCTTACCGGTCGCGCACCGAACGTGGTCGACGCTAAAACACCGCTTCGCATTGTGTAAAACCTGCTTAGTGTGCTTAAGCGCTGACTGTTGATGTTGACGCTTACGCTGTTCGAATGACCACTGTCGATCGTCGTCAATCAAAATTCAACTCAAAACTTCCATCCAAAGTTTTTGCAACCCAAAAATTTTTCTAATTGAAAGCATTTTTCTATGACACTCTGTATATGAAAGATACAGAAGATTTTGCATTGTAAATCGTCTATCTAGAACAGTGTACTTTCGTAGAAGACTTTTATCTTCAGCATTTGCGCCTTTTCGGCTCCAGAAAGCCGAAGAAAATTCTTATAGTTCAAATATATACAGTGTGTGTTCAAGTTGGTCATTGTAAAACTTGTTGAAAGTGACTACAAGCTGGAAACATTGTGTTGGACTTGTGCGTTTCTACCCACTGCTGCCACCTCCGACGTTCAGACGCCACGCGCTTGTCTCGCCGAGTCAAATTGTCGCACTAGTTAGACGTGTGCGTATCGGTTACGTAATCAATACGTAGGGCAATCTCACACAAGTTGTGGAAATGAAATCAAGCTGAATTAGGAAATATCGTACTTAATTTGCTGCACCGTTGTTTACGGTGCAGTAAGCACGTATTTAATAGTAACTACAACCAATTGAAATAAACTCGGTGCGGATTTACGTGACGATAATTACATATCCTGCGTGCAAAAGTCATATAGACGGAAAAAATTGAAATTGTCATTGCTAGTAAAAACATTCCAATCATTGAATGGTAATGATTCAATTTTCTGAAAATAGTATTCATTATCCAGTGTGACTTGTTTTCGTTTGTTGTGTTTCTCTAATATGCCGTTTTAGTATTTTTTGCAATGGTTTCTGGGTGAAAATTACAGATCGTAAGCGTGGATAAAGATCGCGTTTCTAGGAAAAGTGTCCGTTTCATTTCCTTGGTAGTGTGTGCCGGCCCTCGCATGCGATAGTAAGCTGGCCAAAGTGGAAATTATATTTATATTAAATCTATAATTTTAGACCTTGAAAACGTTTCTATGCGTGCAATATGTGTGGGACAAAATGATTTTATTAAAAGAGATTACAAAATGTTAAAAATATTAAAGATAAATCTCCCAAATTTAAAGATATTACGTGGAAATTTCTAAAATCAGTGTGAGTGCACGTTTAGCATAATGTAAACAATTGTTCAATTATTTAAATATTTTTATTGTCATATCATATCATTTTTAGTCGCAGAAGCTGCTCGTAATGAATCATTATTATTCTATTATTGTGTCATATAATAATTGCAATGTTTCAACAAAATTGTCTTAATTTGGTTTTAGTTAACGAGTTCGGCTTGAAATTGAAATTTATCTAAAGTAGCCTTTGTCAGAACTACCTAATTAGCCTCCTATTATGTCAATAAGGTATAATAGCTTCAAAGGCAATCTTTTTACAATATATAGGCAATTGTATTGTTACATATCTGCGTTATTGAGAGAAAATTACAAAATTTTGGCAAAATTAAAGGATAGAGTTACAAATGGAAGGAAATCAAGTCACATTATTGGAATAAGAATGTCGTTGAGTATAGTTACAAAGTGTTCAATATTTCTTAAGTTGATAAAATTTTATCGTAACACTTTAGATATGTTGTCTTCTTTAGTATAAAATTTTTTAAAGATTTTTTTTGTTTTATGTAGTTTGTGAAATCGTACAATTATTTGGTAAGGTCTCCTATTTCTTTTGTCTGGAATGGCAATTTTAAGGATTATGTGATTAGGAAATCAAATACAAGGAAGAAGCCTTCAAAAATCTTCAAACATATTATTCTTCTGTAAACCACCTAATTAAACATTCACACGCATTTAGACATCAAAGAAAACCTCCAAATTTACGAACATATAATGAAAAATTCATAACTCCTTAATGAGCGCGCCCAGTCATACTTTCATACAATCCTTTAACCCTTACGATTAATCATAATTCTCAAAATAACCATCCCCGACAAAAACAAAAAAAAAACAACAAATCATTTCCACTCAATTGTACCAATCCACAAACTAGATAAAACAGAAAAAAATTATAAAGAATAATTTTAGGCATAAATCTAAATTCGAGGTATAAATGACTTATTTTAAAGGCAAAGTTTAAGTACTATACACAATTATATTAACGTTAAACAGGGAAGAAGTTAATTTTTAACATTAATGTGTTGTGTTTTAATATAGCTCTGAATATAGAAATAATTTAATAATTCATTTGATAAATATTTGATTATTGTCAATTTTACCATATCCGAATGTTATGTTTTGCACATTTCTGACACCTCCATACATTTATTTATAGTTTTCATTCTGAATTTCAATCTACACACATGGAAAAAGATGGTTTTTGATTACCATTTGTTGATTAAAAAGTTAAACTAGAAGCTAACCAAGGGTCGTCGCTTCAGTGCTCTTGATGGCCACGATACGGCCATAGTTTAATTAAGATTGTTGCACCGCTCTTGCGCATATGTCACATATCAATAATTGTACATACGTACGTGTGACTTGGGTCCGTTCTTCTTTGCGCATGACAATTTTGTTTATGTAGAATTGAGATGCTAAAAAAAGAATCTCAAAGAAAGTGGCGACGCAAATTAAATTCTTTGAATACGCATATAGATTCTTTAGAAATCAAGCATATTGCTTTATTGTGATTATTAATATAAAAATAATCAATATCACTTTTTATTAAATTTACGATTTTCTTCATTAATACTTCTTTTCTTTGGTACTTAATTCATTTTTGCACCAATAAAATTCCAATTATTATACTCAGCAATAATTTAAAAATAAGATACATTTCTCATTACCTGTGAGAACACAAGCATGCAGGTGTCATAGAGGCGGCTCTAATATGTAATTAACTAACTACTTTTGCTCTTTCAAAGATCTAGAACAGAGTAACCTTCGCGTGAGTAAGGATTTCCTATGATTTTAAATGCTCAACACATGGGGTGGATTGTAATGAATAACTCAATACACAAATTCGGTACTCTCTTAATTTATGGATCATGCGTAGAGTTTACACGCACTGCACAAGTTTAGTGAAGTCTAATGAAATAATAGCTTTACTAAGGCAAAGGATTGACAATTTATGAAACTAATATGTCGGACATATGAAAATAATATTCTTCGAAAAGATAAACTAAACATTGCACTATATTATTTTAATGATGATTAATAGAAGAATAGACCCTATGACCCAAGGTAACACCGTAAGAAATAAATCACCAAAACGGATGAAAAAGCGAAGAAAACAATAATTTGAATCCTAACCCGCACATTTTTTTTTGTCGGCAGTAACGGCATGCTCACGCAATAAGTTTGTTGTTTCAGCGGGTTGCCGACTCTTTCTCTAAACTATTAGCTTTAAATATAATACTTGTTTTATAACTAGAAAATATTTGATTTAATTTTCAGAAAAAATATGTTTTCCCCTTGAAGTTAACGTGTGGCAATACTTCGACAGTATAAGAATTTTAACTTCAGCAAACATACAAGTTTTCTAATTCATGATATCTACTCCAATCAAAATAATCTCCTAATCTATGAATAAATAGTAATGTAATCGGTAATATAAAAAATTCATAAAAAATTAGAAAACAATTATTTAAGATAAAGTGAGACTAATACTTTAGGTATAAAAAAAGCGTAAGAAACTACGGTGCCACTGGCTGGTTCAACTATTTACCAACAAATGATAACAAAGAGCCAACTTTTTTTCCAAGAAATATATTCTGATATTTTGTATGAAGTTGGTTTATATATATATACCATGTTTTGAATTTAACTTTCATTAATTTTTATTTTTTTACTTTTTATTACTTTTTATTGATATAGGTTTGAATATATTTTAAGAGCATTTCTTTGTGTCATGCAAGTAAATTTGTGATTCACCTGCATTCCATGTTACATGCAAATTTTGACTATATCATATCTATACCAAAGCAGAACGCACCCAGTGACCCATTACTGCCGTAATGTCACCAAAGTTACCACCAACACTGAACTAGTAGGAGGCGGGCGCACGCAAAAACGTGACTTCAACTTTGTTCTTAAAATGCCAACTTTCCACAAAATCAAAACTTTTTTATTTTTTTTATAAATTATTTTCTTCTTTCTTTAATTTTAACTTGTTTACTTCACTTTGCCTTTAATTCACTTTATTACAAATTAAATTTTAATTTGTTTGCAATTGTATTTTTTGCTTGTTATATTAAGGTAGTGAAATAAGCAGTCAATAAACTAAATGTTTTCTTTCCATTACAAAATATTTAGTTACAAATACATTTACTTTGTTACAAATGCAAATACATTGCAACAAATCAACTTAGGCGATTTATTATCTCCGTTTTATGCTGGTCGCGGACTACTTTCAGAACTACGGACACTTTGACCTTTTTGAGAAACAAGCAAAGAGGGGTGAAAGGTTCTTATTGTGATTTTTAGCACACAGCTCTCTCTAGGGCTTTGCAGTCGACGTTCCGTCGAAATTGGGCCGACATTTGTATTCGGCATGTTTCTTGCAAGACGTAAAAATCCGGGTAGGTTTTTAACTAAGATCTTACGATATACCGTATTAAAGAGTATACACAAATAAAATTACCTAGGAATATGTTACAAAGTAAAAGACCAATCTTAAAAAGCGTTGCTTTACGTTTATGACATTAGTCATTTGGCTCTATTTATCACCAGCGGTTAAAAGTTTTCATTACTATCGCTCTGCTTCGTCGTCGTGTTTTTTTTTTCTGCTTTATGGTGTGATGCAGTTGCGTATTTCCTGGGATAGTTTATTAGCTGAACCAAGCCTGAAGCAAGCCCACGGCCTGGGTCATCAGCAGCCGCCCGCGATCTTTACGCGTCGCTGCCTTCCGGAACGATGCGCTTCCAGCCTGCTGCACCGCATCAAACGCACCTCGTGCTGTGCAGATTAACCACTAATGCTAACATAATAGTCAATTTTGAAAAAGTGACAAAATGCACTTAAATCCTTAAAACAGGCGGAAATTAGCTCTGCTTTGAAGTTATGTCAGGCATAATTTAGTTATAACTACAGCCACCTCGAACAAGCAAGAATTGAGCTCAATCAAGAAGGAAGTGGGAAGCAGAAAGGATGGCTGAGTGGACTCGCAAGGTATGAGAATGCGGAGCGCGCTTGACGTTCCACTCGGTCGATTTCCATTGTGCAAAGTGCTCGATATCCTTCTTGCTCGGAAACAAATAGGTTTGAGAAACTCGCTTGTTGCTAGAGAGCGTTCAATCGACAAAGCACAAACGATACCCGCGTGATAGTCAAAGTAGATTGCAAATTATGAAATTTACTCAATTGTCAAAAGCATGAGCTAAAAATAGCGGGTATATTTAAGCTCAAATTATTCCAGGTGAAGACATCTGCTTACAATGTAACACAATTGTAACTTGATATATTAAAACAAGTCACGTGTGTGATTGAATTAGGTGTAGCAGCAAGAGGCAGAGCAAATGTAAGTCGATGCAATTCCTAAAAGAGTGCACACGGGGGCCGTTGGTGTAGGTATCTAATATTTAATTTAAGTGCACAATGTGTGGCGAGTGAAAGAAACGCAGAGAATCACAGGAATTGTGAAGATTTCAAACAGAATCACTTCAAGCCAAGATATTTTCTAAGCAACCCAACATGCGCCAAATATAGCAAAACCGTCTGAATGAATAAACTGGCTTTGTTTACGCAGGGATGCTAGATTTCTTCCAGTCTTAATATTCTTGAAACTTTCACGGTTTCCTTTTTTCTGCGAAACTGGCAAGCAAGTCGTTGTTTTTCTTCGATTGCTGACTTGCCATGATATGTGTAAATACTACCAATATTAAGACGTTAAAACACATCTATTGTGACAGAAAAATCAACGCAATACAAAGCATTAGAAACACAGATAATACTGGAGGTTGGAGGTTAAATATAAAATAACAAAATACAAACGTCGACAGTCGTAAATCTCGTCGGTTTTCTCAAGTCCAGAAAATGTCCAGAATGCCACTTGATAGCTTGATAACGTGACGTGCAACCTCTCACAAACTGCATGAAAATGTCACTCGAATTTCCACCGTAGTATAGTCCGAATTGCATTGAATAAAAGCTGTTGAAGTGGTTTGAACTGCAAATTGAAATTCACTTTGTCGATTGCAAAAGTTTGCCGTCAAAGAAAAAATTGTGACGTGCCGGCGGCGAACAGGCTAGAAAATGCAAAATAATTGTAAAAGCCGCGCACGTAGATCCAAATTAAAACTTTAACTCGCGCCGACCTAGACTGGACGGGGAAGGAAAGCAGCAAACTTGATAATTACTGCTCTTGGGTGTAATGAGAAAAATTAGACGAGAATTTATGACGCAGCCGGTGACGACGATGCCACCTCTGCGATTGCAAGCAGTTCCAACTCTCTTCAGCAGGAATTTTACTTTAACCGAAGTTGTAGAGCTTACAAAAGCAAAATGTTGGAATCCACAGTGGTGATTATAGAATATAAATATTGTTTTATTACTTTTACGTGGCAGAATTCCAGGGTTAAAAGGGAAGAAGATTGACTTGAAAAGTTATTATGATAATGAAATTTTCACTTAGCATGTTACGGAGGTATAATGTGTTTATTCCTGTTTCTATAAGATTTAATTACGAAGGGTGCAATTAATTGTTGAGATAAACGTTTCACAGGAAACTATATTCCTTCACTAGTCACTTACTCTTTCTTAGTATTCTCCTTGTTCATGACAACTGAATTGAATCTCTTCTTCGAGAACGAAGCTCTAGGCATCAAAGATGGCACTCTAATTTATTACCTCGATCAAGTAAAAGAATCTGGAATTAAATTGACAAAAAAAAAATAATACGACTAATCAATCAACTTAATTGGCTGAATCATCAATTGCAGTTAAAGCAATTTATTGGGAAATGGGAAATTTATTATTTGTTATTGAAATGTCTCGTAATTATCTTTATACATTATGAATTAATTATAATATGTAGTCAACAATGCGCGTATTTACTCCAATCGAATTGTTGTCTCGATTGGAATTTTGGAAATTTCGAGAATCCTCCTGTCTGGATGCAACGAAAGACGCGTTTTTGGTTTAATCCGACGCTAGCGGCGGCAGCAGCAGATATTTCGGCGTGAGCATGCGCCCTAGCCCCTATTAGTGCGGGGGGCGTCTGCCGATGCTAGGTGGGGGGGCTCCGCTCAGCTCCCGGCCGGGAACGCGTCACAGTCGCGATCCGCGCGCCGGCCGTCCACTTTCTTGCCGAAATCGCCCCTCTGTTTACACACTGTTCTGAACTTGACGCCGAGAGTGATCTCTTCATCCCGTCCAGGACGCGGCGCCCGCGGCAGCGTTGCGTGTTGCATCAGGTGCCGCGATGTGATCATGACCGCCGCAGCTTTGTCACGCGGACATCCGCACCATCGACACGACCGGCGACGCGCCCATTAACCTGCTGTCGACGACGCCGCCCCCCCCCCCCGCGCAACCATGGCGTTCCACACGCTGGCATTACCGGCGATAAACAAAGTCGGCGGCGGCGGCGCATCGTGATTGGATGCGATACCGGTTGCCATCACAACGTGAGAAACAGCCGAGCGACGACGTGACGCGCTTGCAATCAATTCTCTAAGACTAACCTAACCCACTACTTGTACCTATCCTAACCTTCTTGTAACTAACCTAACTTATATCAAGGCAGTCGAGGGTTGCAACTAGTCACAAAACACACCACAAATATTCACCGTACCAGCCGCTTATACGCTTATTACGATTTTAAGAGAGGCCCAAGGCGAAATTTCAGCAAGTTTTATACACATTACCGAATTAATCCGAAAAGAAGCGCCCTATTATATTAAAATTGCTATATTGATAATAAAACGGATCATTTTTGATTGCCCATTAAAATTATACACAATCACATGCCTTCCAAGAGAGAAACATAATTAGCGATTGAATTTGACCTTAACAGTAGCCTAAGTGAAGAAGCAAACATTTACAAAGTTGTATTCGTGTGATTAACAAAACGAATGTCCAAATTTTACGCTTTGTATGCTTGATACTCGAACGTAGAGCAATTCAAGAAATATAGATATTTTTGCAAGAGCCACGACAGCAGAAAAACCTTCAACACGTGACGAGATTTGATAAGAGTTGCAACTATTTTGCTAATTACTAAAACTAAGACTGGTTTTGTCTCGTCAATTTCGCATAAATAGTTTTACAACACACTTTGCCAACAAACACAACACATTCCTTCGTGATCCCAAGTTTCCACAATCACTAAACATAAGTTTTGTACCTCACCACTTAACGTAACCTAACCATAACGTGAAGAGAGATAACCGTGAAAGACATATTTACACTCGCGAGTGTGACAGTTTATAGCAATTGTTGTCTGTTGTTTGGACATACGAAGAAGCGGTGTGAATCGAATACGTTCGCACTCTTACGTTTCGGCGCGTCGATAATGTCAACGCCATCGACAGGCAGCCGCCATCATGTTTGCAATGACGGAGTATTTTGGGGAGTTTGCTCTAGCCAGGTACAGGTACTGTGACACTACTAAACACTTACTTACTTCATATACAACTATCAATTGTGAGACGATTTAAATCGACTGAAAGGAACTGTTAGAGTTGATCTAGAGAAACTGTCTTTATACTCCAAACTGTACAATTTATCACGTTCACTGTCAACTACATCTGGCTACATGCTATTTTTCTGCAGCTTCAATCGATCTCGAAATATATCAGTGATAGTATCAATAGGTTAAGATTGGTTCACACTGAATAAATTTGATTAAATGCAATTGTCTTTTTAAGACTATATAGACACACCAGAATTTAAAATTTTACAGCACTTAGTACATCTTGTGCATAATTAAATAATACTACCTTTATATAGCGAGAAAGTAACGTGCTCCGGTTGAATAAGCTGCATTTAATTATTAAATTATGATTGGACTCCAATAGTCTATTCTCATGAGTCATACTAAACCTTTTTTTCTTTCCTTACATCTCTACATCTAGGTTTCTTTGACTTAATATTCCAGATTAGAAGCGAAGTGCAATGGTTATAAAAACGTGAAGGAAATGTTTGAAAATGCTAATTTACAAAGGTCTAGTATCTAATATAATTTTGTTTATGAGCACTTGGTACTTATGTAAGTTCTAGGGTGAGGCACACTACTCTTCATTCGTAGGTGGGAAAGGTGTGTATGATGCAAATGATGGGTAATAGCAAAGCAGAGTAAACCGATAGTAAAGAGATGTTCGAGAACGAATGAAACGCGAACGTGAACGAATGACGGTACTCATCATCTCACTGCATCATTCAAGATCGCTACACTTCGCCTTCAGAAAGGAGACTATCTCGAAGAATCCAAACGTGTGCTCGCATCTACAATCGCAAAATCAGACGGTTACAAAGTGTTCGGAACGACTACTGACGATAGCCTGATTATCACTAGCAGCCTTCAGTCCTTGCTATTAAATAATTTTACCCTAGTGGCGGGCTATTTTCAAAACAAAACAAAACTTTCCTTGGGCCGCAAATTGAATTTTCGTTGGTTTTAGTGTCCCTCTCTGTAGCATTGCTATGATAAAGGAGTGACAATTTATAAAATCACCTTCGATAAGGTGAACGGATCATAACACTAAATTATTTCAATGTTAATTAATAGGACAATAGATTGTTGTGCTCAAAGGTGCAGCGAAAGATATGACTAAACAGATAAAAAAGCAAAGAAAACAATAATTTGTAACCTAACCCGCACATTTTTGTCGGCATTAACGGCACGCTCACGCAATAAGCTTGTTATTTTATCTTAAATTCTGTTGGTGCTTTGTAGGGAGCCGTGTGCGGCCCGCGAGTCTTAGGTTGCTGACGACCCCTGCTCTACTTTGAGGCGATCGATTGTATAATTAGCAAATTCACAATTCACACAAGCAAATTTCGACAAATTTCAATGAATATTCGTAGCTATAAATAAGTAAAACGTTGATTTATCTTTAAGCATGATCATCATTTTTCGTCTATAATTTATAAGAATTTCTTAATTGCAATATTGTTCTGCAAAGCATTCCCAGTTTTTGGTCGTAATGCTGTATCCTTGTCTCTTCATAACTTTCTCAGGCTTGCCACATGGACTGTGCCATATGCTTAGCCATTTTGACAAAATCACTTTACCCGGAATGCGAGAATTGCTTGGGTATATACTGCTAGAGAGAGATGAACGTAATGCGTTTTGGGACCAATGTCGCTGGTCGAGTTTCTGAAATATGAGACACCATCCTTTAGCTTGAAAGACGACGTTGAGATGAGAGTAAATATCTAAGTTTGCAGCAGAGAAAAACTAACCACAAACTTCGTGCGAAGATTGAAGATTACTAATATTTGAGTCTAAAATAAAAAAAGTTATAAAATAAGAAGCATTTCGCCAGATAGTACTGCCATGTATGATTAAAATCTGTAGATAGTAAATTATAGAATTTTAATGAATGATGGCTGCAAAATTGACTGTTTTTTTTTCTGAAAGTTAGATGAAGCTGAAAATATAGGATTTTCCATTCAAATTTTGTTGTGATATTTTAATTTGTTATGTTAATCACCAAAAGTATCCGTCTACAATCGCTCCCTCAACGCAAACCGTTGATATACCTCTCTCAAACCTGGGTCAACCTGGAATATACACTACCCGCTCCAACTGAATATTTGTTATTTATTATGAATTTGTCATTTGTTTGGCGCTTTTGTAGAGTGACAGTTACGGTCACTCGTTTCGATTTGGATACATAACAGTCTAGATCCATACTGTAAGAGCAATAGTGGAGCGGATATTCTGGGGACACGGATTCGAATTGTGCAAAATGCTATGCAAATGTAGTAACTGCCAATTATTCTGGTAGTTGATGTAGTAAAAAAAAATATGCTACTAAATTAATTTTAGTGAAACCTGAACACTTAATTAATTTAAGTAGATTTTTGGCTAACCTAGTCACTTTCAGGAAGTATTTCTCTTAAAAAATTTCCAAATTATTTCATGTTATAAAGATACAACTATAGAGCCAATCAACTAGAATCATCTTCAATTTCCACTCATAAAAATCATTGTCAGTAAAACATGATGTTATCGATTATTTGGAGACCAGGAAGAAAATATCACTGAAGCTTTTTTTCTTGCCTTGAAGCTGTAGTGTGGCATCCGCACATTATGCAAACACCACACAAAACATCTATCAGAAAAAAACGCACGACTCAAAAGTAGATTATAAATAATCCTGTAGATTACTTCATTTCACAGCTGGCGCTAAGTTTAGCCATACATACCATTTGTGCATTAGTGTGTAATTAAATTAATATATTTTTTTTTTGTTGCAGGTGAGTGTAATTCGTATTAGTCGTATATGGATTCTAAGCGAACGGATTGTAGAAAGTCTCTGATTTTCAAAGTGCCCTTGATGCTTACGTGTTTATACTGTGTACACAACGTAGAAGGAGGTAATGTAGATTTACATTTATTTGGGATGATGAGATATACACGATGCTAAATTGATCAATGTATTGTCCCAAATTTAAATTTATGACATAATAGATCATAAAATTAATTAATTTATGGTTGATTATTAAATAGAATTGAATAGTTTTGCTATAATTCTTTAAATACGTGTGAGCACTCTATAATTTAGGCACCCATGAAATTTATCAAACAAATGAATGTTACGTGCTTGCTAAAGTTTGAGATGAAAACGAAAAGTCCGAAAATAAACATGAATTGCATTTTCCCTAGACATCTAGAAACATCTTTTAAATTTCTCTCAATCAAGAGATAGATGTTTAAGGAAAAAAAATTAATGTCAAAGTAATTTAATAATACCGGAAACCCAAACATATAAGATGAATTAGCATAAAAACTTAAGCTTTTTTATAGCTTCTAGGCAGCAACTAAGAATGGATTTTCGATATTTTAATTTTAAGGAGAGTAAAATTGAGGTGCAAATATTTAGACTAAAGTCTAACCACATTCAAATTAGAAATGTAAGATTAGATATATAGCGTTATAAAAAAAAGATTATCTGGGTATTGTTGAGTGTGGTTACGAAATGTTTAAGATTCATTATAGTTGATAAAACTGCACTATAACATTTACTTAAAATTGATTTGTATAATAATTTTCGTTACAATTGTAAGTGTTACAATTTTATTCACGAAAATTCACGAAAATCACACCTGCAGTTGTTTGCAAAGAAGATTTTTTAATAGACATACATGTCTTTTATTAATTATATTATAAAGCTATTAATTGTTAATTTATTAAACTAGTCTAAATTGTATATTTATTTGTTGGTAATTAAATATACGCTAGTTATATTTGCGTACTGGGCCGGATTTAAAACAAAACCGGACTCAGCCCAGAAATATGAACGGGGGAACTCGCTGGATGCTCAGTCTATCCGACTGGCGCAACAGATAACGTAATTGGGCCGCTCGACTAACTGGCCGTACTGGGGCGCTCCCTCTTGGAATGCAAAGGCTTCTAAAGGCACCAGCCCAGGACAGGTTAGACTTTACGAGGCTGAAGGTTTTATACGAATGCGTGTGGGATTGCAAGCCACACGGATCGTATGAGGAGAGGACATATGTTGTGATTAGGAGTTCGTGGCTTTGGCCATGTGGTAGGGTCTTACAATATAGTATTGAATAATGTATTCGTATTTTGTATTTATTTCAAAATCGAACTGCAAAGGATACGATGAACGCATAACAGGATTTAGAATATTTAGAATATTATTTAGAATATAAATGCAGAAGAAATTAGTCATTTTGCTGTTCTAATATTCCGTTCACTCCAGAATTAGAAAAAGGAAATAAATGTTTTTTTTTTAAGTATTGAAGGAACTTTTTTTTAGAGACGTAGTTATCTTAGAATATGAGGGACAAGAAACCTGAAAACGTAACGGCTACACACCGAAACGAAGTTATGTTCGATGTTCTTAATTCGATGAACGCGCAAAAACTGATCATGCATGAGCACGCTTAATATCATCAAAACTCCTGTACGGTCCCAACTATATTATCAGAAATCACATCTGCACAGTTCCAATTGCAACTGCTCTAAGTAGTAGATACATCCTACACTTCTGATGGACCAAAATATTTGACCAATGTTGTCCTCATGAATGATCCTGCGGAAGCAACTTTATACGGATGCGCCAAGAATATAAATATTAACAAAAGAAACCTGCGACAGATATTACGCCTTAAAACAATTAGAAATCAAACAAATTTTTAAAATTCTTTACAAAGACGTAATAATAAGATATCCTCATTTAAAATCTAATTGCTTCCTTGCAATGTTCATTCAATTTCATTTCAATGCTGCACATTGCAATTTTGTTTTGCCGTATTGTGTCATTTTATCGCCGACTTTAACATGCTTTTGTCACAGTCAATTTCCACTCTACTATTCTTGAATGCTTTCCATCTCTTTGTGCTCTTTTTATGCTCCAGTAGTGTTTGGTCGTTTAGCACCGGGCCGCGTTTCATTTCCTGCCCTCTAGCAGCAGAACATCACGCGCTGCACGCTTCCAGCAACGCAGGAAGCAAACCGACTACTACTAAACGCATTAGCTTCATGGTCGCAGGACGTCCCAGATTGTTGCAACATCCTGGCATGACAACTCCAATCTCTAAACGAATGCACTCATTCTGCTCGAAATCATCTACATTGATTTAATGTTGTTATTATGTTCACTGCAATTTGAAAGAAGTGAATTTTATTACGTGGAAATTTGTGTAGCTTTTTTACTTTACTGCCCGGCATGTGTATATTCTCATCTGTCTTTTATGGAGCGCATTATTTCGCATTTATTTTTTGTCCTGTGCTGTGCATGAAGCGTGTTTATTCGAGCTGCCGGCGTAAAATATTAAAATATTTCTCGCTGCATTCTGTGCACAAATGTAAATAATTCACTCGGATTAATACGAGCGTAACATGCATTTGCGATTATGACTGTTTCGCCGTCTATCAATGCGTGCAGCTGGCCGCATGAATGACTCGCAGCGCTTGTAATCAATCGTCTATGGTTCATTCCGATCTGGAAAACAGCTTTTTTTGTTATCATTAGTGGGATTAACGCTTCGACGTACACACTCCGTGACAGTTTTTCTTGCTTGGACCTCAGCGGCTGGTCTAATCTTAAAGGAATACTGCAATTCCCAAACAAAACTATGCTGCGAAACAATTGCGGTCGTCTTGACGTTCCGGACGGGCAACAGGTGCGATGAAAGCAGACACAACGTGCCATCTACAGTATCAAAAGCTAACCTTAGTTGAAACTGTGTGCTTTGCTAACTCACTAGAGGGCTCTTAATGTTTCAATACTAACTTCAGGTATTCAAACCTAAGTGGAAATGTTATAGATTAACATTTTAAATGTTATAAATTCCATGCATATGTTCTGCAATATCTATTTTGAAATATGTAGAATATCACGCAATAGAATAGATATTTTGACAATAATTCTTATTTTTAAGATATGGCACTCTGCTGTCTGCTAACAGACACATTTGAAAATCAGTATAAAGGGGCGGCAACGCTGGTGAAGAAAAAGGGCGACCCCGAGACCGGAGTGGCGGTAGTAGTGTTCCGCAATGCAGCATCAGGCGTCATGCCTTTGGCTTGCAATGTTATTGCGAAAAGCGTCAGACGAACGCGAAAACCCCAATCGCTTTTCCCTAATGGCTACTGCAAGCAAACACATGCTTTACATAACTAGGCTTGTGCACAAACATATTATAAATGCTTAAAATAAAATATTTTTCTATAACGATGAATTACATTTAATTGATGACACTAAAGTTTTTTTTTTTTTTTTTTTAATAATGCCATATTATAATAATTATAAAACTTATTATCATAATAATTTGCAATGAAAACTTGTTGGTTGCGAAAATTTTGAAGTTTTAATCGTGTTACACTTTTATTACAAAAAAGCGCAAGTTCCTAATGCGGTTATACACGCTATAATGCTGCGGCGAAGTTTTTGCAACTTTTGTCTCCGTAAAACTAAACAACTGAACGCCTTTTCATCGCTGCACACTGCAATGCATAATGCCATTAAGTGCTGATTATTAATCCTCCAAAGTGCACTTTCTATTTTTGTATTTTCGCTTGTTTGCCTTTTGTCGCGTTAGCTAATATTTGATGATTTGCTTTGCAGCGGTGTAGCTAGATGTCGCGAGTGTCTGCACTAGTTTTCCCGGTCAATATGTGTGTGCTTTCTATTACCCTCCTCGTTGGAGGCGGCATTGTGAGCGTGACTTGTAAACGTGTGTTGGGGGCCAAATAAGCATCGATCCGCTGAACGCGACTATGTCGCGTTTAACTCAAACTAGAATCGTAGAAGAGCAGGGCTATGTACATTTTGCCGAACAAATACATTTGCTTTCCTATTGTGTCCAGCGCCTCCCTGCAATACGTTAGAGCGATACACATTTAGGTGGTGGTGGTTATAGGTTAACAGCGAGCGCCATCGTCACTCGTCGGTCGTGCACGCAAATTGCAAATGTATACAAAAATAGTAAATAGGCACAGGATGTCGCTGATTTATTGGCGCTTCCTCTTGCCGGCGGCATGGCAGGCAGTGGTTGTTGAATGGGGTGGGTAGATCGTCCTTGCGCGACCTCCCAGCGGGCACTGGCATCGACGCATTCGAGCCAAATTTAGCGAAACGCGCGAACCGAACTAAAGCATTCGAAGCGACGCTTGAGAGCGAGGCTTGGTCGTCCTGTGCGTTGTTTTGGTCCGGGCTTAGAACCCGCGGTTGCGGTGGTATGCGCTCAACATCTCCATGACAACTACCCTACTAGTCGCATTACGTCACGAGCTTGCTTTCTACAGGCGTAAGCTAATTAAAATTTGCTCGGGGAAAAAAACTATGAGTGCATGGTTATAAGTAAAGTCCTTGTCACTGGTGTAGTAACTCTTATATTTATGTGATCGCATGGTATAATTTAAGAGCAGCCCGTTTTTGGCATTTGGCCAGCACGCTCCATGTTCTGCTACGTCTATAAACAGCCCCAGGGTACTTTTTCTTTAGGCACTTTTCAGCAATCTCCACTTTCCACTGGGAGAGCATTCATTCATTATATGCGCAGGATACGCCGTACGCTGACATCGCGCATATACACCTACCAACAATGAAAATCGAGTTTCAATTTTGTGTTGATACCCAACTGGAGGCAGTGGTGGGCCACGTAGACGACGATTTTTTTCTCGTCTTTTTTTGTATTGTTTCTTAACGTGCGCTAACAATGTCGTACAGCAGCCGCAGCAACTTGCTATAGTAATAGTACCAATTGCTTTACTGCAACTAGGAAGAAAGAAAAGCTTTATATAGAACAAAACCGTTTGTGTACACTCTAGCCTGTTCATTGCGACAAGAAAACATTTTCGATTCAATTATTCTTACAAATACAAAAAAGTTGATTGTGTTATTGTTATTTCATTTATGTTCTACTTAAATTTAGATTATCTGGTTTATTGCTCTATTTATTGCAAGTTATAATTCTTAAATATTTAACATACCAGTAATACAAGCTCTGGAGGTCCATTAATTGACCTTATTGTGTAACTAAATAAAAATAAGAAATTACTAACTCACTGGAGACATGTGTACCATCGATGTCCGTACACAGGTCTGCGAGCTCGGCGGTTTTCTTCTCTCTCACAACCAATAGCGTGACTGTATGCGGTGTCTCCAACGTGTTAAAGAAGGAAAAGCAGTACGTTTTATACAAACTTGTAATTGGAAATGTGTGAAGATGACATAGCATTACTTATGCCTAATTTCATGTTTTTAGCAAGTGGCAGGTAAAACTTTAACGCTTTTCTGCCAATAGCCTGCCAAGTAAAATAATGATTAAAAGAAATAATCTCTTGTATTTACTATTTTTAGATTTCTCTACTAGCGTGAAAGGTTGATTTAAGTAAATTTTCTCTTTAGATTAGTGCTCTTATAAAAATACTTCCAATTTTTTCTCAATTCTAAACTTATACTATATTTCTCAGCTCCATAGCTAAGTCGACAATATGGTTGTCCTACCACGACAGCGCGATATATGCGGCATGGATTTGAGTCGTGCCGGAAGTTTTCAATAAATAATATATATTCCCAATTACTAATAAGTTTAGTAGTCAACGGATTATAATAAAATGAGAGAAAAAATGTTGAATACACATCGAGAATAATCCTTCGTAGTAATGTAATATTGTGGACGCTTTATTTTCTTCATGGTACGCTTTGTGAAATTTTTAAGTTTGAAACTTTTTTTTTAGCTAGAAGAATAGATCAATCAGTGTAATTGCAACAAATTTCTTAAAATAAAAATAAACATTGCTTTTAAATTTGTATGCTTACATATTTCGTATTACCTTGACGTCATGAAGTAAGAAAGTTAAAACAACAATAATAAGTAAATATTGATAAGATGTATTAGCATCATCAATATTTTCTTACTCAAAGGCTCTGAGAAGCATGTAAATATTTAAATGAAAAATAATGATCCATCAAGCACAACTGCAATTTAATTTGTTTACATTCAGGCTGCGTCATGTGCTGCTAAACATAAAAACACCCACAATTTTCAGTTAGATAAATTAATTGAACCTAGATATCTATCTGTTGTTGAATATTTATTAGCATTGCATTGAAAATGATATTTCAATAGGTTTTCCCACTTTGACCAAAGCAGAACTTTTCATTTAATAGCTTTGCTTTGCATAGACCGGTCTTTATCAAGGAACCAAGGATTACATTCCGTGCCTCGAAGCAATCGCCACTACCGCCCTCGACTCTAGAATTGTCTATAACGTGTTATGCGAGTATTTTTGTATCAGCCCATTCGTCTTCGTAAACGTACTCGACTGCCAAACAGCCGCCGGCAAACATTTCGTACCCATCGCTTGCATCGTCCGTCATGCACATTCTGCCATCAGCAGGGGCTCGTAGTTTATTCATCGGGGACTCGATCGGAATGCGAACCGAACGCATCGACGCCGACGTCACGCCAACACAATGATCTAAAGCGGCATGGACGATGGAAATTTGCGAAACAATGAAAACGCTCAATGTTGCAGCCTGTGTCGACGCGACGATTCGACTTCTTGCGCCAATTGACACAGGAGGCGAAATTGATCGGGATATTATCGGTTTTTTGACGGGAGAGTAAAGAAGAATGCGAAGGAATGTAAGAAAACGAACATTGAGTGGAGGAAGAGGGTGTGGAGTGGCATAAGGCAGTGTGAGGTTTGAAGAGAAAAATGTGAGCAAATAATAATAAAGGAAGAAAAATATAAAAAGATGCGTTGCTAACAAAAATGAAGAATATCGCGGAAACACGGCGCAGACGGAAAAATGTTTGAATTAGACAATATTGCACGACGAGCGTGAAAGTCGACGGAATATAATTTAATTTTTTCTCTGCTGGCTTACAAGACGAGATCTATTATTGCAGTGGCACTGAACAGTCAGCGGCAGAAGCGTCAATCGTCAATTCATCAATCAAATTTAATTACAATACGCTTGATGTGCTTACGTTAATTATCTAGCTCAAATTTTCTCAATTGAATGCTACATTACTTGGTTCGGCAGAGAATGCAATCTGGAAGGCAGGACAACAAAGGCAGGTTGCCTCTATATGTGCTGAAGAGACGTGTCCCACATTGAGTTCCACCGCCGCTGCTGCACCTCTCCCAGTGTGCACACAGACCTCTCGGCCGCCGCCGTCTCGTGCCAAATGTGCGCTGCTGCGACCTCACTCACGACGTGTGGCAGCACACCCGCCGCCGCAGCAGGCGGCAGCAGCACCGGCGGCCGCTCTCCCCGTCGACGGGATATGCCCATCATCAGTTCGCATTGAAACTCGCGCGGTTCGCACGCTCCGGCGCGACGCCCGCCGTCGCCGAGGAGCTTATGCACGCACCGGGGGCAGCCCGCCGCCTCCGCCACGGCGCCCTCTGAGAGATCCCGCGCGCGCAATTCAAAACGCACCAACATTCCGGCCGATTTTCTTACCGATTTTCGACTTTTATCACGTGTGGCACTTAATTAACACGCGCGACTTGTTGATGGCATCGATGATCTCTTACACAACGACGCTTCTTATGTAATCCAAGAGCGGTTTCGCCGCGACAAATAACTTATTCAATGCGCGGCGAGATAAACTTTGTTGTGAGTTTACATAACATGTGCGCTTGCGGTGGATGCAAGGGGATGAAGGTTTCGCATTCTGATCTTAAAGCAATATGCTAGCTTATACATAGACAACAAGTTCAAACATTTTTATTATTTCCACATTTCTGCATGAATGGATCAATGATCTCTTTAGAACTGCTCTAACAACTTTTCTTACGTTATTAACAGCGTTACTAAGCATCACTTTCACTTGTTTAATGATCCTATTAAATTTGCAAACCTAACTTACTAGCAAATATATTTAATTCTCATAATGCCATTACCATTATCACATTCATATTTTTAAGACGAAAAACTATCTCATTTTGTTACTGCACTTGTAGAACTTTTGATTATAAAAATTTCTTAGAAAGCTCTTTGGAAATGAAAAGTTGCAAAACCAACGCAAGTGTATGTGTGAGTGAGTGTTTGTATGTAGGCTATTGTTAGTCGTTGACTTCGCTTCGTGATCAGACGCTTCGGACATTCCGTACTTTTGGTGCCGCTTTGCTCTCATTAAGAAAATCAAGTTGAAAGCTCGAAAAACCACACACGAAAGTTTCAACAACGCGTCGATTGCGGCCGCGTGGCGTGGCCATTGAATCAAACCGACTGCGGACGCGTTACGTAATGCACCCGACAGGCCAACGACGAAACCACAAGATTTGCGCAGGCATCAGCAGGAATTTTCCAACCGTTACAAAAAAGTCCGACTATCTAATTTCGCTTAAATTTCTCTGTTCAACTCTGCGTTAATAGGAATGGATTTTAATTGAATATGCAATCAAATAAAAGTAAATTGAATAAAAACATATTTCAAGCATGATTTTATTGGATTGATGAAATATGGTCTCTGCCCGGATTCGCGAGTCAGTTAGACAATCCCCATGGTGTAAGAAAGATCCAGTCGTACATTTTATTACCGTTTATTCCATGCAATTGAATCTTGCAAAAATGGACAACGAGCAGGGCGCACGCGGGTTGGACATTATCATCTTCGCGCACAACTTTTCTTAACTCATAGACTTCAGAAGGCGGTGGCCGTAGACAACTTTTATACTTTACACAAGTTTATCGCTTGCGGTGCTGCAAATTTACCGCTTTTATAGCTAGGTCGAATAAAATTTGGTTTTTGTTTCGAAAACAGCATTTCAGCCTAGCCAGTCTAATGCAACTTAAATATTGACTATTTTAGTCGATTTTGCAAAGAAAGAGGTGAAGGTGAAGTTGGGAGGTGGACTTGCCGATTAAGAAAAGCTTTTAAAATTTCTTAATACTAGCAAAGGTTGTATTTCTTTGAGAAAAATGTTATTTGTTAATACCCTGTATAGTGTGTGGCACTTATTCTTGTTAGTAGTAGTTTGGTGCTCAGCTTTAGCAATTCGAAGATTTAATACTCAACATTGCAACCCTCTACTCTTCCGCCATTCGTTCAGCTCGTAAATTATTTTTAATTTCTTTCTCAAAGAGCACGGCTTCCAACAGCACGTAGCATGAAACATGTAAAGATATTGCATACGCTTCGATACACTTCAGTATTGCAGGCACATCAAAGTAATAACATTCTGCTCAGTTTTTGTAAAATTGCTTTAAAAAAAAAACTATTGTGAAAAATTTCTGGTAATAGAATTTAAAATAAGCATTACAATACACTACTAGTTTACATTATAAATAATGCCGTATAATCCGAATAGGTTTCAATATTTATCACGTAGTTATTTGCAAATTTTTTTTTAAAATAATTTGGACAGAAACTTACTTGATTAGTGTTGGTACAATTGATTGGGTTGGAGTTTCGTACTTAAGCTGTCGAAACAAGCCGAGGCGAAGTTGCACTAACGACGCAAGTGGATTATATTGTTTAGTATATGCTGATTAGGTTTACTAAAGCCTCGCATAATTTTCTCAATAGAAGATATTTTCAAAATATAGGACGTGGCTTTTTCAAAAAACATATCCGGTGAATAAGATTTGAAAAACTATTTTCGGGAAAACTAGGAACGTTTCAGAGGTTTGATAAATCAATGAAACGAGTTCATTGAAATTTTATTCTCTACATATAAAACATTATTAAATATTAACGCAAACGCCTCGGTAGCACACTTAGCAGGCATGCGTGTCAGTGGGTCGCGGGGTCGACTCCCACGTTCTTGGCAGCGTTGTAGTTTAAAACTATGCTGAGAGTCTGCATCATGCCGAGCAGAAGAACGGTGCAGCTACTGAACGGGCAGTGGTGGGAGGTTAAGAACTACAGCGTCAGTCTATGACCGATGTGGCTGCAGTACGCTCACAAGTCACGCACCACGACGCCCTACACCTAAATTGGCTTTGTAAAAATGTGTGACATTGGATGGTATTCTATTTCATAAAGAATTTTAAATATTATTTTAGTATTTTAATCTTAAGGAGGTAAATTTGAATGCGAAAAGTTTGATTCACAACCAAGTACCTTCAAATTTAAAATTTGGTACATAACTTTAGGAAGACAATATTAAGGGATTACTAAATTTAAAATGAAGGTTGACATTAATTTAGAGTCGTTACAGCAACCTAAATACTTACTTAATAAGAGATATTAAAAATTTGAGAGGAGGAAATAAGGAATAGAAAAAGAAACGCAAAATTATTTAGAAATTCAGAAATAGAAGAACTCTCACGTAAGCTTAGAAAACAAGAAAAGTTTATTAGAATAAACAAAAATAACTGACAAACGTAGTAACCAATAATCCAGCGGGAGCAACTTAAAATGTCAATAATAAACAACAAATGTCATCATTGCAAGAAATATTACTCGTTAATATCATCACAAAGCCAGCAAAGCCGTTAGATTTTGCTAGTCTCATATAAAATCAGAGTCCTCCCAATTTAAGTTACTACTTCTTCAGCAGCCCAACTAGTCTTTATTGAGCGATCAGTCAAAATCACGCCGAAAGGGTGCCCACAAATTACTCTACTTCAACTCGCCACCGCCGCATTGAACCTCATTTACTCACCCCCGGGGTGCCAACAGACCAAGCGTATGGATAGAAGCCGAAAATCGGAAAAGGCACGTCCGGCAATATTTTAACATCCGGTCACTGGGGGGCGGTACGTGTACCCAGTTGTATGCAAGTGCGTTAACACGCCGCCCACGAAATATACGCTGTCACTGCTGTGCCAAAGACATTAAATCATTTTATTGTGTACCACACGCCGCCGACCGTAACTTACCAACATAGCGAAAACTGCCGGCACGTCATAATGCTGCTTGATAAATATGGAAAGCACAAAACCGTAAAACTAACTCAATGCGAGCAGATTTTTCGATTACATGGCTGTCAAATGTCAAATTATAGCTTAAAAGCTTTTAAAGACAATTATGTATGTAACTCGGAGTACATTTGAGTAGTAGCATTATGTTGTGCATTATTCTCATAAATGTTAATTTGTCTTTATAATTAGTTCCTTCACTGGTTACGATTTGTATTCTGAATTTGTACTTATCGACCGCACACAATATTCACAGTCTCGTTGGTATGTAAATGATGTGCACTAAATTTAACTGACTCCAAAGAATTACCTATGCAGTTAAATAATATGCTTATATTGATGAGGATTGTAAAACATAAATCAAGCACGATCATAAAAAAAGGCGTGAAAAAATAGTGAAAAATTACCCCAGTTGGCGGCGTTCAAATTTGGCATTGATTTGCTGACCCACTTATCTAATACCCTTCACGTTGCGTGGTAAAATTGCGCCTTATTTTCCTTCGTTTGCCTACAGTTCTATTGGTTTTCCTCCAATATCGCGATATCGCCCGACATTTAGGCGGCCAAAGTGGTAGTACCATGTTGAAAGTAGCCAAAAGTATCGTTGTTAAGAACAACAAGGAAATAAGATAACGCTATTTATTTTTCTACTTGCGATAAATTACAACTTCCGCATTATTCTATTTTAAATATGAAGGTATTTTCTTTTGGGGCTAGATTGCTGCACTAAAATCAATATAGTTTAGAACAAAACAGAGAATTATAGCATAATAGAAATATGCGAATGTTGCGATTGAACTATTTGTAAGGAAAGTGCATTGGAAGGTTAACGCTAAAAATAATATAGAGGATGCGGAAATAATAATAAGCTATAGCAAGAGACGAATACATTTGTTTTATTATCGCCTTTTGCTATCGCCCGGTCGCCGTTCGTTTGTCGGCCGCGTTTAAATCGAGGATCCAATCAATATACCACGAAAATTTCATTCCGCTTAACCTGCTTCAAAAACTAGTGCTCGGCGCTGGAAAAATGCATATGCACGCATTACCCAATTAAAGTGATACGTTTGTAATTATTTATCATTGTTTGATGATCACTTCAATAGTTTCCATGATTTCGCTTCAGCAGAGCGGAAAAACAAAATAATGTTGGATGAATGCGCTGGCGAAGTAGAGAACAATAGAAGAGAATCGCTATGAACAATTAAAACAAGAACAAAGAGCTAGAATTGTCTTGATAAGGTATGATAGGTTATGAAGTATTAAATGATTCAAGTGTAGTTTATTTATTTTAACAATTGTCAATGTTTTTAAAGATAAATGAGACTCAATAGGTGACTAATATGAATAAACTATTGTTGTACACAACTGAGTTATGTTATAAAAGAGTTATATAGAAATGGATTATAATAAAATATCGCGTAGTTTATCTATAATTAATTGTTGAAAAAATAATCGGACAAAAACATACTTACATGGAATTGGTAGAACTGTTTGGGTTGGCATTTCGGACTTCAGCTGTTCAAGCAAGCCGAAGCGACTGAAGCGGCAAGTAGCCGAAGTAGACAAGACTGCTTTTTGCATTGAAATATTTAGTTCATGCTTGTACCGTTAAAGAACGTACCCGGTAGAACAATTCAAAAATGTAATTTTGAAAAAAATAAGAAACTAAATGCTTTGGGTTATGCGGATTAAAAATTACTAGCAAACAATGTGGCGGACTCTAACGTGCGAAGAAAAAAATAAAAGTAACAAAATAGACCGCAAGCATTTTTATACAGTCCCTTAATCATTCCTTAACTATTTGCAACTTTTTTCATATCGCAATGTAAAAATTCCAAATATTTTTAAAGGTATACCTTTATAAAATATAATATGTATAATTAATTTCTCAGATTAGCATCTTGATATTTTATTAGTATAGTGTTACGTCACATCGTCCCTAGCGCATTGACCAAAAAAAAAAACTGATAACGAAATTATGTTTTACTCAATTATACTTTTTACTCTAAATGATTATGAATTTATAAGTCATAGTTACCTTATCCACAAATGACATTCATGCTAACTTGTGGAACGCTCCAAATGTCAAAACAGAGTTAGATTGTTTCACAAATTGTGTAAAGTAAGTAAGTAGATTATCGATTTGCATTGTGGCAAAATTGAACAATACTAAACAACAAAGTTTAATTAATAACGTTGTAGTGATGTAGGCATCTTTAATTATCCTCAGACATTACGCAACGATGCTTTTATCCATTTTATTCTAAATATTCCATGTCACATTTACAGAATTTAACTGAATTCAATGCGAAGAAAGATTCAGGCAAGGGACAATACTTTAAAAATATAGTTTTGTTTTTTTTTTTAATTTACACAATTTTTGCCAAGTCGTAAGGCACGTTGCAATCGTGTGATCAGGTCAGGTACGGGTGTGTTAATTGTGTTTAAACGCCGCCGACATTTTTTCGTGCATTTTCACCCTGCACTAGCTCAGCCAATTCATTACGATACCGTGTTTTCAACGCGTATGGAATGCGAATAAAATAATCACGCATCATCCCATATTAGAAATCAAATTCTATTCAAGTATAATACGGAACTCAAACACCCTATAATTATTGCTGATTTATTTAATTGCAAGATGAAATTAATTTCAATAAAGCAGATCATATTTTGTTGAATGCACCGCCCTGTATGTCAGTCTTGAAAACTTTGCATGTAGCATATAGTATATTTGTTCCTCATAGAATGCTGACGCTTTTTTAATATGCACACACGCTGGAAGCTGAAACGCTAAAATATTAAACGCGCTAAAGATAAAAAGCGAAATATTCATCTCCACGGCAAAGATTAAAAGCCACCTAAAGTGTTTCAAGCAATTAAAATAGTTAAATGTGACCATTCTAGATGGCATGCATCGAATGACAATAATTTTGTAAACGTTTACAAACATTTAACGTTTAAGGACCACAGTGACAACGATGTATTTACCGCAATAATATAAATATACATTAAACGAAGATGCCGTCTGCTATCAGCACACAAATAAACTAAGAGACATTTCGTACGTTTATATCCGGCCATCTTAATACTATGCACCAAGTAGTAAAGCAATTTCGTGACTGAACGGCAAATAAAACACTACTCATGAGAGATGCAGATGATCCTAGTGGCCGGAGGGTGAGTTTCACACTTCAGCGATTCGTGGTATCACAGAAAGCATAAGATATGCCTAGAATATGACACCCTTTTGGGCGACTCGAAATTTACTTGGAATCTAAACTGTCATACTTCTCGGGCACAATTCCTGGAAATATTTTGGGAGACTTTTAACATGTGACTGTCGCCCCCTTCAGTTAGCAACTTTAAAATATAATTGGTTCTATCGTCACTAAAGATCAGGGTATTGCTGTTATTAGTTTAATTAGTTTAAGTACAATGTTAAGACAACTTTTACTACTATGCAGAATATATATCTTATGTTTTCTATGGCTGTTATCCAAGCATCAAGGACATTTCTGAACTAATCCAATTTTTCGGTTAATAAAATCTCTTTGTTTTCTTTCCATGTGTATATAGTTAATATGTTAACTAATATGTACTTTTTTGCTGTTTTAGGTAAGTATTGATTTCCGGAATTGTGTTAATCATGGAAACTAAAAAGTCAAAACAAACATGGTGCTGGGAATAACAGTGACTATTGATACCAAGAAGAATGTGTGTGAATTTCATGGAATATCAAACGAATACTACTCGGAAAATGAAAAGGACAAGTGGAAATTGATGTGAATCACCACTGAATCACCTTGGAAAGTGGCAACACATTTTCCTGCATTTGCCCGGGCTTGTTCGGGCGCAGTCATCAAAACATGATCGTAAACATTGCCAACGACTTGGTAAATGGGTCAAACTATGATATATTCCAGAGAGGATCATCCGACTATAAAATAGCGATTAGTGAAATGGATGGACGCGTTTTCACGTGCAGTTTAAAGCGTTTGCAAATATTGATGTCGATGTTGGTGTGTTGTTAATCATATTGTCATTTAGATATGTCAAACACGTTTAAGGTTTAACCGCTTCCGGTGGCGCAGCTGACATGACTGGCACGTTGATTGATTGATCGCATTAGGGGTAATTTGTTTTATGAGATCGAAGGAAAACATTTTTACGAAGAGGCCGCGCGGTTTACATCCGAAAATCGAAACTAGAATATCCGACGTGCTCTTGGCGGCGCTCCGTGCCATTTTGAATCAATGCCAAGTGGACCTCGACCGCAAGGCGCGCGCGAAGAAGGTCAGCCTGCTGGCAAGACTGCGCCCGCTGCCGACTGTTCCTTCGCATTCCGATTGTATATCAGATCGATATATAAATAGTTATATAGATTTTTATACGATGTTAATAATAAGTAAATGACACAACGCAGAGTTTTGTGCAGAGTCTCAAATTGTCAAAAGTCATAATTGGAATTGAAAACTTTCCTCCACCAATCCTACAGATAAGAAACTTAAGAGCGTAAACATTAAAAAATCGGTAAATTGTGCTGGAAACTGTTAATGTCCCATTGGAGGAAACGCTTCCTCTATGCCTGAACTCTCCACTCAAGAACTCGAGAGTAACACAAGTTTTAATCACTTAAATTATTGATCAAGCAAATTGTTCCCGTTCGCAAAGGCCATTAGTCGTGAGAGGCACCACGCACCGAACTTTAAACGCATTGTCAATTCCAGTGAATGGTGAAGTCTTACAGCAACCTTATCCTGGAATTGTTAAATATGTATAAATCAGTTTTTATGGGCATTATATTCTTCTGTCTTCATCTTGCTTGTGTCTGATCTAGAACCATTTCCTGGAAAACTACGTTGAATTGAACGCATTGAAAATATCATTCGTCGGTCTGGGCCGGGTTTAAGGTTAACTTTGGCATAGTTAGGAGTTATTCGACCTTCGAGCGGCAGTGTGCTTTGTACCAATCTAGCAGCTGACTTTATCTCTGATGAAGCATTTCAAGTGAATTTGGAATTATGTTACAACTCGTTGACATTTTAACTACAACCAGATGAATGTTGGAGAATGCACTAATTTATTACTATGTTTTTCATTAGTTGTCTATTCAAAGCGAGGAAGGAATGTAATTTGCAAGGGAATAATTATACAGGAAGTATTTGAATTTCTTCAGGATGTCGTCAAAATAGCTATTATCATTTAATATTTTACTTTATCAACTTAGAGTATCAAAAATGAACATACCTCATGCAGACTTAACCCAAAATAGTAATTGCATATATAAGAAACTTGTATTTATTCATTCAAGAACTACTATTATGTCCTGATCTTCAGATCAATGGTACTCTTCAGGTTCTAGAGTGCATTAGAGTAGCAATAATTAGTAGTAATTTATTTCCCAATATAGCCGGCATCAATCATATTATTTCTTAGCTTGACTTCATCTACTAGTTAAATAACTTGCTCCAGAATATAGTAGTTAACAAATTTCAAAACATTAAAAAGATTTAAATGTCCACTGCCACTTTGAAAAACTACTCTCCAAACACAGAATAAACAACAGCTGTCTTTTCCTGCACAATTTAAATTCAATCTACATTCAGTCATTCTATTCGTCCAAACAAGCTCTGGCGACAATGTTCACATGTCCATCACACACGTTTGTTGGTTGTCACTCACACATACTCATCCATCGACAAGACCGGCGTACATTGACTCGTTTGTGTAATAAATTAATATTAATGCAATCGATAGACGCGTGTATGGAGGGCTGCCGTTGCACGGCCAGGGCTTGGCACGGCGTGATCTATTATCGTCTATTACATGACGCCGTGTGGAGTTTTAGCTAATGAGGCAGCTAAAAATAAGGCCATAAATGAAAAAAAATATATTAACCAGCTTCTATTGTTCAAAAAGGAATAAGGTGGGAGTATCAGGAGGATTAAAGTGGGGATTACCTCGTCATGCTTCCCAGTTTGATAATTACTGGAAGCGTGTGTGTTCCTTTGTTATTATTGCAGGTCAGCTCACACGCCGACGCTAATACTGCATGTTATACAGCAGGAATTTTAAAAGTTTCGTGGGAATATGAATGTACCTAAGGTATCTATGCTGTGCGATTTTAAGTTTAAGACGAGTTTATTGGGCTGGACATCAATTGCGTGCTGTCTATCGATAAATTGATTTCCCACGCACAGTCCGGCCGGTAATTGTTTGTGTATCGAATAGACTGAATAGAGCACAACGTGCACAGCACCCGGCTCGGTTTATTACATTACAAGTACCCGACATTAGCGTCGGAATGCAGGGTAGCGTATGGACAGTCGTGTCGTGCCTTCGGTACCTTCGAGTAGTCCGTGCACCTCTCGCACGCCGCACGCTCGTCTGTCCGCAGTATGTGGTGTCTTCACCTGTGACCAAGCGTAGTGATTTCCGGGTCCCAACTTAAGGATCTTTTATACAACGAATAGCAACTGGTAGCATAACAACCAGCTCCTAACTGGAATACAACGAAGTCCTTCCTCCAAGCCTGTCGCCATCGTCGGAGCCAAACGCGGCGACTCTTTGCGGTTGGCTTGTTCTTTTGGCACATTTTCACAGCCAATGCGTATGTGCGTACGGATTTTTTAGACGTCGCTGCTCTTCGCCAACATGACAACTTAAGGGCCAAAACATATGCTGCGATGAGCTGCTGGAATTTAAAACGCCAACTCCGTACGCGGCCATTGTCAGTTCACCCGCGGCATCGCCGATGACAGCACAACGAGTGATCAGTGTGTTTATCATTAGCCTTAACCATTAATAGCAGCAGTGGCGTTAACCTTTCCTAAGAATGACACTGCATTAAATGGTAAAGTGTGGCGCAAGTGCAACGTGCGACATTTTGATGATGGCGTTTAGAAAGTGGTACCCCGTTGAAAATTGAGTGAAGACCGAGAAAATTGAAAAAATATTTTTCTACTTACACTCAATTCTTGTTAGTTGCCAAAGTGCATTAACAGGATTGTTCAATCGATTGTCTACGTTTAATAATTCATTCTCGCGCATACAACAAACGTTAGTTGCCATGAACAACAGACACAAGGACTAGGGATTAGCATCGTGCACCAGTTCCGCACCCTAACGCATACTCAACAAATCGCGAGTACAACCGGAACTAACAATTACTTCATTTGCATTCATATAACTCTCAAATGTTTCGATAAATCAGAAATGATTATTTTTTTTTATAAAGAGATTCCTTTAATTTACTCAATAAGAGTTATTGATTTTGGATCTCCTTAGCTATTCTATTTTTGAATTTTCCGCTCATGCAGGCCAAGCCATTCCGATTACGACCGTTACGAGGCACCCGCAGTGACGTCACGCACCACACGCACCCGTTGAGTACCTGGTCCTAGAGCACACAAGGAAAAGCGGAAAAACTAGTATGTTATTGCTGGAAAATTACATTTATCGTGCTGCCATCTAGTGCATTATTGATGACTTACTGTGCAATAGTTCAAATGAGAACACGTAAAGCGCGTAAACATATATTGAAGAAGATGTCGCAGCCGTCGACATTAATAATTAGTTAGGCTGCTAGTAAATTGCTAGGCAAATAAAAGCAACCAATAAACTAAACCAGAACTAACCTTCTAATTAATCAGATGATTGTCTTTATATATCCTTAGACAGTGACTTGTTTTCATATCTTTTGCATCGCGTGATGTCCGCAAAAGTTGTCGTTTGCTGCGGTTATTCAGGTGCGCGCCACCCTCGCAAAGAATACCAGTCGCGGCGAGCAGGGCGTTTATTAATACTATGCAGTAAACTGTCGGGTCGCGACGTTCATTATAATCTCGTTTGTTATTAGTCTGCAGCGTGGAACGCGTGCAATGCAATCACGTACGAGACATGACTAAATTTTCAGGATTGACACCGTCAACCTGCACTATACCCAGTGGTACCATAATGCTAGTTATCTCAAATATCATAAAGACATTCTATAATCAACCATATGTCAGTTCGTATTATCCCATTTTCGAAAATAGCCCTTTATTTCAAAACAACCGCAAGCCCATCTGGATATTTCTGAATGTTTCGCGCAAATGCGTACATCGCGGAACCGTGAAAACAGTAATAGCAACAAACATCATAAACGCCACCACCAAACGCCGCAATATGATACTAACGTCACAGCGAGTCGTTCAGTCCGCCCGTGGCTAAATCACAGCCTGGGTGCTCTTTTTGTTTCTTTGCATGCGTCCATGAGAAGACAGTGGTGCGTGTATGGTTCGTTCAATGGTTGATGACTGGTACATGATGATCATTCATCAGAGCCGTCAACGGATGAGGCAACGATGGCAGCAGCTGATCGTCGCATCGCATTCTTCTCAGGTATTGATGCAACAGATGCGGAACTGAGAGCACATTCCTGAACCATCGTCAGCGTTAAGTGCAACTTGCGTGTGGGATGTTTACGTGTTAAATTAACGCTGAGTGCTTAGTGTGTAAACGAATAAGAGGGTTGTTTTTCTAACCAATGGGTGAGATGTGACGAGCGCAACAGCCAAGCTTGCAATGATCTCTCCTCTTTCGGGGGAGACCATTCGCAGCACAGATGGCACTCAGCGCCGGAATCTACAGCTTGAATGAGGAACGATATCGCAATCGTCAACAAAAAGAAGACAGGTAAACCGCAGTGAACTTTATCAGTGTGTTTGCACACGTGTCTATACCAACGCGTAAGAAAGCAGGTTCTATCATACAAGGAGTTAATAGGTGTGCCTGTAAGATAGATGTACAGATGCAATTACCTAACTAATATAAACTATAACAGCCTATTAGAAACAACATCCTCACAGGTATATGTCGTGTATGCAATATTGCTGACATTAACATTGGTGGAATATTTCCAATTGCTGAAAACTTTTCCATCAATACCTGTAAAATCGTAAATATTTCGATTGCGATTGAATCTTCGCTTCCTAGAATCATATTAATATTAATTTTCCTGCTGGCTGAGGAACGACAAACAGGGAAAATGTTTGTCATGTGTGAATATTATGCACACCGTAATACGCGGTAAATGCGCTGGCGACAATAACACGTGCGATGCAATTTCCTGATTGGGGCGCACATCCGATAATGCGCGCTTCCGCGCGTAGTTGCTTTTCCTTTGAGGGGCGAAGTTATGCCAGAACATGCGCTTTCATGGGCCTCGGATGGAGGTCTAATGCACGCTGCGGATCTGCACTGCTTGCCCTCGTGGGGCGGTGGGAGGTGGATGGAAGAGGTGAGAGCATCGTAAAATCTATCCAAGCGTTCTCCGCATCTCTGATGCGGTTGTCAGCCCGCGATCAGCTGTAGCAGTGCGGGGGTTTCACTATTGATCCCGCTCCCGCCGCTCCCGCGGCGCGTCTCTTCTCTTCTGATCAATGATCTCCCGCGCGCCTGCCCCCAGCGCGGTGTACCAACCTAACCCGCGGAATAATCCGAAACGGTGGCGAGCGCGCGCGGTGTTGGATTTTCACGCGACGCCGCCATGTCTCGCGTCGGCGTGCGTGCACCATCGGTTGCGGGCCGCCGCTTCCAGTGAGAGTAGGAAGAGCGCGCCACCAGCGCCGCGGCCGCACGACGCGGCCGCCGCCGCCGTCGCTAGCCCGACACGGCACACAGCGCGCGAGCACCAAGAGTGCGCGAGCGGGAAATCGGCCGGGCGCGCAGTCTGAGTGTGACCGTGGACGTGTGAGTGTGTGTAGCGAGAGCAGCAGCCCCTGTGTTGTCCAGCATGGGGCCCGAGGGGGGAGGTGCGGCTCCCCTCTCGTGATCTGCCAACATTTCCCGCTTCGAGTTAGTGGAGAAATGGGGGCTGACCCCTGTCCTCAAGCCGAGGCAGGACCCACGGCCCCCTGAAGGCGACAGGTAACCTAACGCACCACCACGCACTAACCCCAGCACACGCACGCACACACACATAGGCACGCACGTCGTGCTGGAGGAGCGCCGTTGGTTTTCCCGAAGAAGACGCCCGCGATGCATTCGCCTCCTGCGACGCAACACCACACTTAACACTCACGGGATGCTGCGCTAGGATCAATGAACCAGGGATCGAATTCGGTGCGGATCAATGAGGTACACAATGCAGCATCTCCATACACATCCGCATCAATCCACCTATATAGATGAATCCGTGCCATTGCGGTCGATCGGCAACAATCACGTTGCAGTGGGAAGCAGTTAAGAGATCTTGAGGAATTATTGTAGACGAGCGAAAGCGCCACGCGGTAGCACGAACACTTGCAATCGATTTTCAAATGCCACTTTTGCACACTCCTTCTTCGTTTCATACCATCGTGCAAAGAGCAGTCGTACCACTGACTGACGTTGTGGCAATCTTGACTTGAAGATGCACCCCACCCTAACGGGCATCACTTCGATGGCTTTCCAGCAATGTATTGCATTGTAGTTATCTCATGTAAACCCATAACCTCTAATCAGGCTCGGCCAATATCATCGCCATACATCATGATCGCTCGACGTTTATATTGCGATTGCTCGCATCCTCTTCCAATGCATATTTATCATCCGCATGCTCTGGTGCATTGCGAACGTGGACACATCGCGGTCTAGCCCCCTTTTTTCTCTCCTGCTACCGTTGCCACTGCAACGCGCACAGCTCCGCATCCGCCCGTCTCTATCGGTCCTTCCGGACCACACCGCCCGCTCGTCACCTCTTCGTCACACGCGCGTCTCACCCTTTCCGCATAGCGCGCGCTCTCGTTCGTTCTCTCGCGCGGCTGCTGTGCCGCCCGCGCCGCACCTGCTGCCTCCGTTGCTGGCTGCTGTGTTCTGCCGCCTCCGACGCTTAGTTTTGTGTGTACACTTCACTTGTGGGTCATTGATTTTTTCTATGTGTATACACATATGCAAGTCACGCCGATTCTCTCGTTCGTTTTGAATGCCGCCAACGATCGGTGTATGAATATAATTCGGTTCTTATTTTGTATGTTTCTTTCTCTTGGTCGAGTCCCTACGCTCGCCATCGTGAAAATAAATCGCACGCGTAGCTGTTAATAAATCTTGGCCCTCGAGCGCAATGCACCGGTAATAAAAATCTTCGGACACGCACCCTACTAGTGCTTGACTAATCCGAGGGATATTTTTAAACAACCAGCAACACTTGCAGCAAGTGGCTGTAATTAAAATCACACAGCAATGCTCGATACGCAAGACTTCATGAGGCGCCCTGCGATGCAGACAAAAACACTCGCAACTTGAGTTGTTTCCATTTATATGCCACCCCTGAAATCACTAGGGTGCAATACCGTACTCCCCTTAGGTGACACTACGGGCAGAGATAGGAGGGGCTGAGCTCAAAAAAAAATGAAAACAGCGGAAATTTACTCCAATTGGTAACTACGGCAGCAGTTTAAAACAGGTATCAAGATGGCGTTTTCCGTTATGTGCTGACATCGCAAAATGTGTTCCTGCCTGTCGGTAGTAAAAAGCGTCGAGTGAAGAAAAGAGGAAAAAAGTCGTTTTCTACTTCGGAACTTTAGTCGTTTTTAAATTGAATACGTTCACCAAGTGGTAGACGTCTGATGATGTCTGCGAATAAAAGTACTCACTAAAATGATGCTCGTTTCGTTCGCATCTATAAATACCAACTGATATTCCAAATATTTTGCTATTGACTGACATCGCACAGAATCCATCGCATCCATCGATTCCGATTACCATTTCGGTCGCCCGTTGTGCAATGATGACGACACATTGCCAATTTCGTCGCTGGTCTCGGTCGTTACGTTTGAAGCGGGCAAATAAATATTTACATTATGTACCTCACTGCGTAAACATTCATAATTTCTTATGGATTTAATACTTGCATATCGCGTACTAGATCAATGGCATGCGACTTGATCGGGCAGTTGGTAAACACGTTTCATTGCGATTATTTCGGTATGTTGTTTGCGGGTGCGTCGAGGTTGACCAAGATATTGCAAAATCCGCGCGTGCGTTATTCATTGGCGAATCGCGTAACTAACAAGACGCTCCGATCTCTTGTCTTCCGGTACAATTCTATGGCCGAAAATTAATAAATCGAAGCGCAGACAGGATGGGTATGCAGTTACCCTGCTTGTGGTTAATATAAGAAACGATTCATGGGACCAGTAAACTATTCAGTTTACTCGAATTCGTGCAATAATACTAATATTTTTTTCTAAATGTACTATTTAGGACTAATTACAGGCATCCACCACTAAAATCACACGAAACCAGTTGTTTGTGATTTAGTTCACCTTGTACTTCACTTAGCTTACCTCGCTTGTAGAAAGATAGTGATCCCTGGCGCGTAGCCAGGAAACCATTTCCTTACAGACGACAGGGGCTTGTATATGGTAAACATCAACCGTTGGATTTTATCGCGAGTGCTGATCTCAGTGTCTAGTTATTTATCGCATCGACAATTGATACAATATCGGCAAGGCATTGGCAGAATATTATTTTGTAAACAAACATGGACTATCGATAATGACGCCAGGCCGGTGTATTCAATTGTATGAGTGTCTTAGACGTGAGAAACCATTGTACAAGGTGTATCTATGTCAATGGTCTTGTTCTTCCGATTCCGTTGCCGGCGACGCCATCAAGGCCGCGCGCGAACTTGGTGCTATTTTTTGACTACGCCTTCAGCATTATTGCGCCTCGCTGGAAACGCGATAAGCATTTTCAAGAAGAAAACAGGTCGGAAATTGACGTTGGCGTTTCTCCATCGCAACGCAAATGTATTAATAGCGTGCGCCCACAAGTGTCAGATTGCACGGAGATGTTCGCGAAGAATGACGCAGTCGTCACTGTTTGGACGCTTATAACAACCTGCGAATGGCGTACGCGTCATCTGGACGCCTCGAGGTTGTTGCAGGCCTATTAATACACCGTGAAATGTTAAGGTAGCCGATTCGTGCCTGTATCAGCCGGTCGGTGCATGAATGGTTGGTTCTCGGGCGCGAATGCCTCCTGCTGACCGATGGCGATGACGCTCGCATGCTGCCCTATCCCGCACTTGCGTTTCTATGCACTGAACGTGTATTTGGTGTCAATGGTACGGCGACCTACTTCTTGAACCTCTTTGACGTCATCGTGTGCCTAGCGCAAGTTAAGCGCTGTGTTTGCTCGCCGCGGACGTCATTAATTTTCGAAAGGCCGCCTGCCGGCGCCGTCCGCGCCCTGGCCAATGAATTTATTCGCCTGAACTATTGGTAGTTTTTAACTTTTGCACCAGCCGCGATGACCTCGATGAAATGCGCGGCACAGGTAGTCTCAGTCTCAGCGCCCCTGTTTGTTTACATTCGCCGAGGTTATGTTGTTGTGCAGATTGATGCCTGCTTGATCCCGCCACTAATGGGCCCTTGTGTTTTAGGTCGCTGCCCAAGCTCAGCAGCCAGGAAGAGGACGGGCACACCCCCCACTCCCAGTTCACCGGCGTCGCCCACTTCGAGCCCATCCCGCACGACCACGACTTCTGCGAGAGGGTCGTGATCAACGTGAGTGGGCTGCGGTTCGAGACGCAGTTGCGCACGCTGAACCAATTCCCCGACACGCTGCTGGGCGATCCCGCGCGCCGCATCCGCTACTTCGACCCGCTGCGCAATGAGTACTTCTTCGACCGTAACCGGCCCTCCTTCGACGCCATCCTCTATTACTATCAGAGCGGCGGCCGCCTGCGCCGCCCCGTCAACGTGCCGCTGGACGTCTTCTCCGAGGAGATCAAGTTCTACGAGCTGGGCGAGCTCGCCATCAACAAGTTCCGGGAGGATGAGGGCTTTATCAAGGAGGAGGAGAAGCCGCTGCCGTCGCACGAGTTCCAACGCAACGTGTGGCTGCTTTTCGAGTATCCGGAGTCGTCGCAGGCGGCGCGCGTCGTCGCCATCATCTCGGTGTTCGTCATTCTGCTGTCGATCGTCATCTTCTGTCTGGAGACGCTGCCCGAGTTCAAGCACTACAAGGTGTTCAACACCACGACCAACGGCACCAAGATCGAGGAGGACGAGGTGCCGGAGATCACCGACCCGTTCTTCCTCATCGAGACCATCTGCATCATCTGGTTCACGTTCGAGTTGTCCGTGCGCTTCCTGGCGTGCCCCAACAAGCTCAACTTCTTCCGGGACGTCATGAACATCATCGACATCATCGCCATCATTCCGTATTTCATCACGCTCGCCACCGTCGTCGCCGAGGAGGAGGACACCGCGCACATATTGCGCGCGCCCGTCTCGCCGCAGGACAAGAGCACCAACCAGGCCATGTCGTTGGCCATCCTCAGGGTCATTCGGCTCGTGCGTGTCTTCCGCATTTTCAAGCTGAGCCGGCACAGCAAGGGCCTGCAGATCCTCGGCCGCACCCTCAAGGCCAGCATGCGAGAGCTGGGCCTCCTTATCTTCTTTCTCTTTATCGGTGAGAGACGCTTTTCTTGCTCGACCCCACCCCACCCTACTCGCATCATCAATCAGTATCGGTTGCGTACCAGTTGCGTACCAGCAGTGTATTGTACTACTCCTATTACTACTACTACTCTAGATGACTAGCTGCAGGTGTTCGCAGACGGGGGCCGCCGTTGCGCCTCCGCGACACGTCTTTCCTAGAGCTAGAGTTACTTACTAACTGAGACTAGTTGCGTTCTGTCTTCTTGCACGTAGGCCGGTCTAGGCCGTCTAGCTGACTGACTGAGCCACCTCTAGTTAGGCACACCCGCCCGCCTTCTATCTAGGCATGCGCTCCGGTGCGGCTACCGCCAGCAGCGCGGCCGTGCCCCGACGTCCCAGTCTGTCTGTTGCAGGTGTCGTGCTGTTCTCCAGCACCGTCTATTTCGCCGAGGCCGGCTCCGACCAGTCCTTCTTCAAGTCGATCCCAGATGCGTTCTGGTGGGCCGTCGTGACGATGACGACGGTCGGCTACGGCGACATGAGGTACAGTGGCTAAATCCCGGAATCTGAACCCCACTTTCTCCTCCTTGCAGGTGTCGTGCTGTTCTCGAGCGCCGTCTACTTCGCCGAAGCCGGTTCCGAGAACTCCTTCTTCAAGTCCATCCCAGACGCGTTCTGGTGGGCAGTGGTCACCATGACAACCGTCGGATACGGCGACATGACGTATGATGTATACACCTAATTCAGATTTAGTTGCCTCCACCGTAGTTGGGTACATTCTCTCGCTAACCGAAAGCCGACTAACAGTGCGCACTCGCGGCGCCGCCGGCCGCGTGGACCGCGCCGCGTAACAATCATGTAACCACTGCTCTCACGCCCGTCACCGCCACCGACAGAAAATTCTTTGCTCGCCGGACCCTCGCGGCATTTCACGCGCGACATGTCAGACGCGCCCGCATTCCAAGAAGCACCTGACCTCTCTCTATCTCTCTCTGACATCACTCTCTTTTCGCTCTTTTACTCTGGAAGCCCAAACATGCAGCACTCAATGCCCGACTTCTCCCTCGACCATTCCCATTTGAGTTTTCCATAGTTTGGCTAGCATTAAATGTCGTGTCGTCGTGAGGCTCGCAGTGTGCTCGCTCCATGTACTTTCGTATTTTAATTTACGTTGTCTGTAAATCTGCTCACTTCTGTTCCGAGAAGTGTACAGTCTCTCCTCTCTGACTACTATCTAGCTCAAATCTCTCGGTGTTGTTCTGCTTCCTTCCTCACGAACTGCGCTTTCCTCTTTCTCTCTCTCTCTCTCTCTCTTTTGCTCTGTGATCTCTAATTGAGCGTGCATTACTTCTTCCACTGTCGCGTTGTCGTACATTTTCTCTCTCTATGTGTGTGTGTCGAGATTGTTGGCCGCCTTGTTAACCTACACACGAGGAACAAAGAATTTTCACTCGAGATTATATTGCCAGAAATGCAAGCGAAGTGGGCGAGAAAAAAGCGCCGCGGTCATGCTCACCCTCTCCGTCAATGCCTCACCTTCGTTGACGTTTGCAACGCTGTTACGATTGCCGCTCCGCGGTACCATCACCGAGCATGCTACACGTTGTGATCTCTGTGTCGATTGAGGCGAGCCGCTACAAAGCAAAAAATACCAAGCAGCTTTCGCCTCGCTCTTTCGCCCGCCATTCGCCATCTCCCGCCCTCATGCCCCCTTTCAGATGACACCATCGATGTCACCCAGCAGCTCTCTGTCGTAAAAATGCACTGCACATTGACTTAATCTCTGTGTGCGTAATGTGTGATTATTGTGCTTCGTGCTGTGCTGCATGCCTTGTTCTACTGCACGCTTTTAACGCTAATTCCGCTGCTGTAGCCTAGTGTAGTACACCACCTTTCACAGCTCTGCATGCGCGAGCCGATTGTTGAATGCGAATTGATTAGTCTTGTAGCCGTATTTACAATTTGGTTCCTCCACACTCACCAATTACTGACAACTCTCTCTAATCTCTCTCTTCTATTTCGCTGTCTTCTAATGAACGTCTGCGGCGGCGATGCTGAGCGATTGACTAATCAGTGTGCTTTCTGTTTGCGCGGTACAGGCCGGTGGGAGTCTGGGGGAAGATTGTCGGTTCTCTTTGCGCCATTGCCGGTGTGCTGACGATCGCGCTGCCCGTGCCCGTCATCGTCTCCAACTTCAACTACTTCTATCATCGTGAGACTGATCAGGAGGAGATGCAGTCGCAGAACTTCAATCACGTGACCAGCTGCCCCTACCTGCCCGGTACGCTAGGGCAGCATATGAAGAAGAGCTCGATGAGCGAATCGTCGTCCGACCTCGTCGAGCTCGAGGAGGGCCTCTTGGTGACGCGCGACCAATTGGCCCGCAAGCAGAACTGCAATCCGCGCCACAACAACAACATCAACGCCATGAGCATCGAGACTGACGTCTGACTACGAGGTGAGTGTCTGCTGTCGATGATTAATCGAGATTTTCACTCTGATTCTAATCGGAATATGTTTTAGTGACGGATGCGCTGCGCCCACAGCTGCCCCGCGCCCCGCCGTCCCCGTCACAGTGTGTGCGCGCAGTGCTCCGGACCCTATCTGAACTGCCTCCGCCTCCGATTCGGTACTTTTGTATCTCGGTTGTTTTCGGGTGAGTTATCCTGCCAAAAATAAAACAAAAGAAGCATATAAAGCAACAAACAGAATAAGCTAAAATTTAAACACAACTTCAACCATAACACGCCACGCATCGATCGACCGCCCCCGTTGATCCCGCCGATGCGCGCCACCATCAAAATACGAAGAGGAAGTCGAAGAAGCGAACTAGCAGCGAACGCGACGACGAACAAGCAAGCTAAAACTAAAACTCTTAGTTGATATAATATACAAAGAAATGCATATATACATATAAAATATAAACTAATTAAAATTTATTAAACCAAACACGATATAACGACGATTATGTACGATTTAAACAAATCCAAACGGAAGACGCAAACGATGCTACACAGACAGAACACAGAGAGGGAAAGGATGCGAGGGACACGCGCATCGCGAGTGATTGCCACGTGTCGCAACGAAATATCAGCAAGGGATGCACTCTGCGCATTACATTATGGATGACTAACGAAGATAACTTGATCCATAATTATATATTATACATTATAACGTACGCTAAACCAACAAACAAACCACAAACAAAATGGACTTTGATATTTCTAAATAATAATTAACGCAAATAAGCTGAATTTCGAAGAGGACGGAGACAATGTGTGCGATTCGCGTCTTCGCGCACACGAGAATCGAAACAAAGACATTTGATACGGAATCGCGGGGGTTCGCGTCCGTTACTCTTTTGCTTGCCACCGTCGAGGTAAATTTAGAGAATTCTCCTAGAAAGCAGCAGCGCCTCTCCAGGAATGCCCCCCTCCCATGTTATTCCGCGTAAACTAATTATAATTGCCGCCGTACCGTATCTCGTAGTAGTGCTCACCCCGAATTCTTTTAGTCGGCACTGTTTTAAGTGCTTGTTGTATAATCGGGCTGTGTGAAGCTTCTAAGTAAAAAAATATAGGAGAAAACGCAAACAGCAAGTTACGTAAAACAACCATAACACGATATGACAGATTGACAGATTACCTAAAACTTATACCTTCTACCTTTGAATTTCTACCTACGTACGTTCACGAAAACGAACAAACAATTATTGGTAATATTAATCAAGAGAACCGAAAGAGTAAAAATTATTAGTAGGGTTGGATTAGCTTTAGCCCTCGTTACATATCCATCCTGCTCCCTGTTGCGCCACTCCTTCCCTCTTAACTCTCGATTTTCAACAAGAGCGTGCGGGCGGCGCGCGCCCTCTTCGCTTCAAGCCGCCCCCGGGTCGCCGGCCGGCCCGCGACTTCTTCGCAATATATCACCACATTCACTACCAGTTCACACATGAATGCTGATGATTAATTGTACAATAAAAACGACAACTTGTATCTTTGCAACGTCCGCGCCCCTTTAACGACAACAACAGTGCAATACAAAGCAGACGAAGATGAAGCGATCCCCGAAATTAACAGCAACTTCGTGCGAGCAATGTTAAACAAAAATTAAATTAATCATTACTGTGTAGATAACCAATAATCAAAAACAAAAAGAATCGGAAAAGTGAATACCCCAAACTATCGCAGCAAGCAGCATTGCGTCATTTATCGATTAAATTCATTAATTCTGAATGAAACGTAAAATGAAAAAGCTATTAAACTTCAGAAGTTACAAATGAAATGTTTCCTCACCTTAAATCTTAACGCAGAGCAAAAGAATGCAAAACGCAAGGTTTAATAAAGAACGTATGGGATAAGTTATCAATAGTAGTTTTTAATTGTGAACAAAAACGAGGATGAACGTATGGAAACGTTATACACCAGAAAAACCAATAAATTATTAGGAAGATAAATAAATTTAAAAGATAACGTAATAAAATGCGAAACATAGCGAAATGGAGAAGAAAACAATGATAGCATATAAACAACACCGAATTTTATTCGTTTCCCACCGCGCCACCGGCAAGATCGATGCGCCGGCCATTTTGCGCGCACGGGAAGCTGTGGGTGCGCAAGATGGCGAGCAGCAGATGAGGGTGCAATAGGCGCTTGAAAGGGTGCGACCACGGGTGTCGTCACCTGCAATTTAATGTTACGGATAATTAAATTTAACAAGAAAAAGCAAACAAATATGATGATTGAGTAATCATAATAAATTGATGATAAAATTGTTGTTTGGTTTTTGACGCAGAGGGCGGCCTCGCGCGCCAACATGGCGTGCCAGCGTGCGGAGGATCCGGCCTCAACCGTGCGTCTGCCAACCGCCACAATTCGAAAAGAGCGCGAGGCCGCCGCCGCCACCACCACCTCATAAAAACACACACCAAGAACTAAATCCAAAAACAAAAATTCTACAAAAACGTAAAACTATAATAAACTACACAGAAGAAAATAAAAAGTAAATACCCACATGCGCGTCCGACACCGCTCATTGTCATTTATTTGTGAATCAGTACGAATCTAGTCATGTTTGTTACAATTTAAAATATTTTATAAATGTTGATTAATATACGACATTCCTATTTCAAACCTGCTTCTACTTATTTATACCAAAATCCTGTATCATTTTTGATATTTTCAAAGAAAATTTACAGAATTCTTCTCTGAAACAAATTAATATTTTATGCAATCCTCACGCAATTGAACATTCTTTTCAAAAATTTGTTTTAATTTTATAGATAAAAACAATCTTTTTAACACACAAGTGTGGCATCATCGCCTAGTATATTATGGTAGTTGAAATATTTGCATTACGAAGGAGTAGTGTAAGTATTTAATTAAAGTCATAATTAATTTTTTATCAATTAACAACATTTGTTTCTATTCAGCCAATTTCAATGATAAATTAATACTTCATTGAGATTAAGTTTGAATCAATCAAATATGTATTTAGAAGGAATGGAAATATTTTGGTAAGTAGTACAATGTTGGCTATCATACATGCTTCACAGGCACTAAGAAATATATATTTCGTAACAACACTGTCTGGCAAAGTTGTTATTTTATTTTATAATATACTAACAGATATCTGCAGTTTATTTGTGAGATTATTCAAACAAAGTAATGTTTATTTACATTTGTTACTGGCCCTCTTTGCCAGTAACAATTCATTAAGATAATTTTATAGTAGTTTTGTAAAGTTAGTGAGACATTAAATTAAGGCATGAAGGGGTTTATGAATTCAATCGCAGCATTCAAATGAAGAAGTGGAAAAACTTGATATTTGCATAATATCTTTGTTGTATTAGAAAAAATATATTTAAACTTTTGTTTTGGGAAACAACTCAGTATAATCTTTATGTAAGACTAATCTTTATTTGCCAAAATCAAACAGTGTAATTGGCATTATTGTATAGCTCAATCCTAATTAATTTTTAAAATAAACATTTTTGCATTTTTTGTAACAGAATAATTAGAAACATGGCTGCAGTAAGAAGACTATTAGAACTATTGATAAGAATTTTTTTACTCAAAGTGTTGCTCTGTCGCCTAGTGTTACATAATTAATTAGAAATGGTAGAAATATTATGGCAGTCATTTTTTTATTTTTTCAAAACACGTGTTGGAAAACGAGTTCTAGCGGTAGAACTGTTAGGTATTTCAATGTGCTGCTAAAGAGTTAGTCTATTAATTCGTATTACTTACGTTTGAGTTTATAAAATGGGCTCTAGAATAAAATGAGATTAAAGATAGTTTGTGCATTGAAGTTTGTTGCTTTATTTTGTTATTGATTTTGCACATATTTAAATACAATAATAACTTTTTACATTCAGTAGCTATGAATGTTTTTTGTGCTGATTTTTGTATCTACTATTTTTGTGTTGAGTGAGGACCAAGCATGAGCAAGTGTAAATAATAATGTAATGTAATAATATTGAACAAAATTAGAACTAGATTTGTGACTAGATCTCAGACGTTAATAACACTAATCGATCCTTAGCTACGAATTGAAATATCTGAAATGCATCTAAGGTTAATAGTTTTTCTGTTAGAAGCAAACTTCTAATGCATCCAAAATTTAAAAATGTATTTATGTTGAGATTATTTACACAACATTCCTAAGTAAGTTAAAATTATGTAATTCATGTTAATTTAACGCATTTTAATTCTAGCATTATCCTCTCTGTAATGGTTTCTCACCCATTTTTATTTTCCATGTACATTACAAAGGTGTTTCAAATATTTTTTTCCAGTAAATTCTCAATACAAGGACAGCCTTCCAGAGTTAGCAGCAATATTTTAAGAAATTCCAAAGATACCAGAACAAATTTATATATATTAAGGTGTAAACATCCGAGAAATAGTGAAAAAGCAGTTATACAAATATTATTTCAATTTATTTATATTTAAATCTATTTAACAAAGTTAGCAATAAGATAATAATGGGGAACATTTTCACGTCGTACTTCACAACTTATTCTTATATAAGATGCAGGTGTTATCTTGCTTCACTTAGTGGATTCATACTGTTCTTAAATTCATTCAATGCCTATCGCAATAAAAACTTCTGACTGGACTGACATTTAATAATATTAACAATATAATATACTTTTCTCTATAAATAGTTAATCGTTCTGGTACAATGTTCTTTGTTTGCATATTTTCTTTTGTACATCTGCACTCCATATATTTTATTCCATATTCATTTTCCACCGGTGGTATCTTTAATTTAGTAATGACTACCTATCTTTACAAATTAAACATTTCCAGATAAATACAAGTCATAAGCAATGTAATTACTTTCATTAAAATGTGTATTGTGAAGAAAAACAAACAAGGTTTAGATGGACAAAAAACATGAATGTAACTAGAGCATAACGTACAAGGTGTCATAAAACCGTATTTACAAATTTATATAAAAAGAAAAGCTAAAATAAATCTTCCAGTGCCAGGCATTGTTTCCATTAGCATTCGCCTGCTCAGAGGATTTATAAAGATACAAAAGGAATGATCTTAACTTCAGTGTATATACTGCAGGTGTATCGATTTCTTTAGAAGTATCCCAACACAGGAATTAATTATAAACAAAAAAAGTAACATGTTAACAATCATGGAGCCGCACGAAACCAGGTTCTCACAAACCAAATAGGTCAATTTCCTAGAAACAAATGAAGCGCAAATATTCCTATTCCATAACTATACCTAGATGTCAGCCTTTAAGAATGTCGACTCTTCGAACCGAATCGCATCACAAACTGCGTTTATGTACGCCTACCGTACTTCAATAGTAGTTAGCAGGTAAATCACTTGTTGCGCACCGTATCACAGCGTCGATAGAATAAGAGATACGGCACACGCGTGCCATGCGGCTTCAGGACCTGCTCTTCCTGTACAGTCTTCACGGTTGAGTCGTCGAAACGCAACCAAGAGGCATACCCAACGTGATAAGCGTCGGTTAGATAGTGACCTTTAGTCGCTTCCTTGCCGTCGTGATATACAACAGCAAACAACTTGTACTGCTTTTCTCTTGGTTGGTAGTTAGTTTTCTGAGAAAGAAGCTCTAAAAAATAACCATTAGTAACGAATCAAAGGTAAATTGATAAATATCAACATACTTGCGTCAATTTTTAAATCAACAGGGAAATCCAATGCTTTGACTATCTTAGTGCAACCATCCATTTTAAAATCAAAGCACTTCAAATGTAAAATCAGTACAACTGGCAATTTTTCAATAGTAACCTGTTGCCAGGCTTCAACCTCCTCATTGGTTTTTGAGGAAGTCACCCCTTCCAACTGGTTCTTGCTGACTAGCGCTTCCAATGCATCTCGCACAGTATTTACTTTCTGTAAAGTGAGATTAAACAATAAGTGAAAACTATTAACACTTTGCCGGCCGCATCTTTCGTTGAAATTTATTCGCTTTGCGCCGGCAGCGCTGACTCAGATCACTACGCTTTTCGCTGGGCGTTCTCGACATTATCGAGAGATTATAAATTCTAACGTAAAACTCATTGCTAGGCACTTATGAGTTTTCAACAATATCCTTTTACTTTCATGAAATTTCAAAGAAATACATACGTAAACAAATACAAAATATGTTCTCAAAATATATTAAAGTCGAGCACTGAGCGAAACTATTACCGACCGCCAGTGTTAATAGAAACAAAATTGCATAAAAATGTACAAACCTCAATGTTCAATTGTAAAGTAAAAAACGGCTGAATATTGTTCGTGTCCTGGTCTCCAGTACGATGCAACTTTGACCTGATGTGTCCACCAAAAATATCACTGATTGGAGTGCGCACAATTTCCGTACGTCTAGTTATGCTACCCTTATTCTTCGGGCCAATAACCTGCCATTCTCGTTCACTATCCGATTTGCAACCTTCTTCTATTACTGACTCAGTGAGATTAACTTCAGCACCCACCAATTTCATCAACTATAAATAAAGAAAGAATTAACAATTATGATTAATCAATTGACTCTATTTTACGGACCTCCAACATTTCGTCGTTAAGTCCGTTCAATAAGCAGCCAAGAAACTCTTCAGCATCTTCCTGCCTTCCTTCAACCACAAACGAATCACTTTGCATTCCATTCAGCATCTTATAAATCCAATTCGGCTCAAATGGACGATCATAAACAACAACAACATTATGCTCCTTCTTTTGAACTTTGTCAGAACGACGATTGACTCGTTGTGCAGCAGGCAAGAGGTTAAACTCTTTCACAAACTTTACCCTAAAAATCGCACGTTATAATTAGTTCCAACCATAATAACTACTTCTGTTGTAAGTATACATACACATTGTCAATAATATGAGTATGTTTCCTATATTCACTTGTCACATTCTGCCCCAAAGCATGGAGCAAATTGTACATTGGTGGACACGCGAGCAAAGCCTGAAGAATGGAATTGATGTAGCAGTAGTTACTCCTGTTTATGAGTCCACGTGGTTGCAGACTAGTTATTTTATTATCAAGCATATAATTAACCAACACCTCTACAAATAATAGAAATGCACGATATTAATACCATTTATCATTTATAAATGCAATAAACAAAAATGTTAAATCATAATGTCAATTAATTACCTCCCATTCTATAGTAGTTGGGATCCCCAATTGCGGCTAATGGTGATTGTTTGCGATTGTTCTCTGAAGCAGTAGAACTAACTACCTTATTTGGCAGTAACGGGCTTTTCGCAATGGCGTTACTCAGTGTTCTAGGTTCTTGACGATCGGCGATTTCGGCAGTATTCCTCTTGTTGAAAAGGCTAGCCCAGGACATTCCACCACATCCCCCACCAGTAGCTGGTGTTGCATTCCCATTGGATACTGTACTATTTTGATTTCCAGCACGAGTACTGCTGGCATCCGTACTTATTGGAGATACATTATCGCTGCCAATACCATTAGTCTGCACTGTGCCAGTAGCATCATGTCCATTTGAAACTGCCGGTTCGCTTTTGCTAATTGCGGAGAACACTTTTTTGTTAGCACTAGCTTCGTTGATATTAACCGGGAACGAGGTCCTAATCGGCCCGTTGGAAACCTGATTGGAACTTGGCTGTATTTGGGCAACTGGCTGTTCGATTGAAACTGGCGGTTGTGGCGTTGTTTGCATAACAACTTTTGCTCCACATGCATTGGCATTGCTCTTGTTATTGGATGGTGGTAGCATGTTAGATGGTACTGGTTGCACCTGAGGTAGCAGGGGATACGGAAGCGGTTGGTGTTGCTGTACTGATGCAGGAGCATGATGCGATTGTGGATATTGAATCTGTCTGCAATACTCTTGTTGGTGATCGTTTCGTGGGCGGTGATACTGCGAATTTGGGTTAACTTTCGTCGTGTCCTTGAGGACAGGCATGTTGTACATGGCATTAGCTTGAATTGGTGTTTGGTAAGTGGCATAGGTGACAGGTGGACCAGCATAAGACATAATCGGGGCGTTTACTGGTACCATTGTGGCGGGCACAACCGGCACCATGGGTGCAGCATATTGCATCTGTGGTACGAACGCTTGTGGGTACAATGGAATGGTGGCTGGGTAGGTCTGAGAATACACCTGTGTGGAGATTGGACTCACATGGTTTGAAATTATCACTGGTGCTGATGGATACTGCTCATATGACATAGGTGCCACACCATTGTTTATATTTGCTTGAGCTGCATATTCTAGAACATGATAGTCAAATGAATATCCTTAAATGTTACAATTAAATAAATACCTGGTTGTGATGATAGTATGTTCTCAATGACTTCCTCTTCCTTGGACCATGGACCTTCTACACAAGGGTAACTTTCCTGAAGAGATGTTAGTATCCATTTCTTCTCCTCTTCATCTACTCCACTGAGGTCCAGGAACTGTACATTATTATACTATTGATAGATAAACAAAATGTTACACAAATACTTAAATTCAGTTCAATGCAATAAAGGTTTATTTGTTGTCTAACATGGAAGAGTTAGTTATAAATAGATGCCCTCAATCTGTAAACAATCATTGAACTAAAGTGCCGTAATTGGATTTCGCATATCTACACTAATGTTGCGGACATTAACTAACTACACGCTGTAATTGACAAAGGGTGTGATGAAAAAGCATGCATATTTGCTAGTTCGGTTTCTATAGCGGTATGAAATTTGCCTTATTACACATACTTACCGTGTCGTAATACGCCATAATGATGCGATACTAGTCTCCGATTTATTATTTTATGCCCATATTGCAGCAGGTAAGAAGGTATTATTGCCGCTAAGCACACATTTCTTAATTTGTTTGAAAACTTTGCAACGGGGTTAGGGTCTCACGCAAGTTTCACGTTTTTGCCAAGATGAAGGCAGAAAACAGACTGTCAAAATTAGAAAATTTGCCTGTCACTTTAAAATCTGGGGACATTTAACAACTACATGTTGGTTTTTGTGATTAACAAACATGACAACACTACAAAGAATTACAAGATTTGAATCCAAAGAAATTATTTTCTTTATTTCTTGTCATACCACTTTTCATATCATTACAAATAGAAAAAATATGCTTTTTATGATTATAATCGTGGAATCAAAATCAATATATTTGTAATACATTGTCAGCAGAAAAGTACATAATCTTTATGTTCTTGTAGATTCATGCTTTTCAAATTATCTTCAAAGATACCATTAGTTAAATCCTAGGATGAAAACACTATTAAACCATTGCCTTAAAAAGATTATAAAATAATACCTGTTTCATGCATATTATAAGTGGCGGTTTAGCTTCACTAAAGTGAATAATATCAATTGCTTTACCAGCCTTTCTTATGACTGGATCATATGAACAATATTTTTGCTTAATTTTCTTCACATCAACATCACAGAATGCAATTACTTTGTCTTTATTTACTTTATTTAAACTGTTATAAAATTTACGGCCTTGTTTACCTGCATTCCAAATAGTAAAAGAATTCCAGTTGTTCAAAATATTTTTTTCCAACTGCTCCAATCTAACATTCCATATTGTTTCCCTAAAAAAGAAAGAGATATAAGTACTGATTCAACTCAACTAAATAAAAATCATACTTTTTAATAGAAAATGTGGTAGCTTCTTGGTGGTATCTATAAATTAATAATTCTGTATCTACTCTAGCAACTTTTCCATTTCTATTTATATGCTCATAAAAGAAAATGAGATCTTCTGGAGTCCCTTTTCCTTCTTCATTGAAACCTCCAACACTAAAAAAAGAACTATTAATCTGTATCATACAAATATTAGCTGCATCTACTTCTCAAAAACACTCCGATGACAAAACCAAGTTGGCATTATAATTGTAGGTCCATGAGAAGTAAAAATCTGTTCATTTAATTGTTGCTCAGACAAAGTATTTGCCCACCTAGTATATCTCTCTGTTGACAATTCAGGTTCCCTTTTAAATTTACTTCCTATCAACTTGAGCTACATAATAAGGTATTATTACAACTTATATCAATTGTTCTTACTGTGTTATGGGGCACTGTCTGTGCAAAGTTGTTCTGTAATAATATCCTATCAGGAAGCATTATATCATCCTAGAAACTGTAAGTAAATATTATGAGACTAAATATAATATATTAGTACATACAATGTCTTGAAAAGCTAAATAATGTCCATGAGAAATGTTAACACCCATATTTTTGGCATAACCAACTAAAAAAAAATTAAATAATACTAGCACATGTAGTTTATAAATATCAATTACATACCGCCCTTAGGTTGCCCTGAAGAATTTTTAAATATATTTACAAGAACACCATTATTCCGAAATTTTTCTGTCCAATTCAACAATAATTCATTAGTGGTATCTGTAGATGCATCATCACAAATGCAAACTTCTAAACATAATTTATCCTTTGCTGATTGCTGAAGAATTGAATTAAAACAATCATCTATCCATTTGGAACCATTGTGGATTGGTATGATAACCGACTTAAATGAATTGTTATTTGTATTGCTAATTCTGAATAAACAATACTTACAACATCAACTATTCTTAATTTTCCAGAGTCTGTTTGTGTTGACATTAGTAAATAACAATAGATGCAGATATCAGAGATAGTTTTAATTTTTTTATGTATGAATAAAAACTACGCAAACCTTTAATATTTATTTTAAACTTCCAGAAACTTCCAGGTTCCTTAATGCTGATCAGCGTTGATACGGATCAGCTGACCGAGTGACCGCCTTCCGCCTTTGTACGTAATGTACAAAAATAAATGAGTAATTTTTAATTAATTGTACAAACCTATTTCGTTTCAAAAGCTACTAAGTGGAGGGCTTAGAAAAATACTCACTAAGCCATTCTGTTTAAGAGGTTAATCTTTCTTGAGTATTCTTAAGTCTAATCAGAAGAATCCAGAATACACTTTAATGAATTTAATATATGAACTACTATATTAAGTATGTTGATAAGATTTCACTTTAACACTTACTAATATTTACTTGTTGTAACGTTTTCGGCCTGTTGCTTTCTTCAGTCTCAAACGTTATTAAAAGCAAATATTAGGAAGTGTTAAAGTGAAGTCTTATCAATATAATGAATATTAAACACTTTGTACAAAAAGCAAAAATATAATACTAGACTTAAATGGATTATAACAAAGCTTCTTGCAACAAAGTTGCCTAAAAATAATGATACTTTGATTTTGACAAACAATTCAAGAAAAGAAATAATCCATAAATTCCTATCTTTTTGATAGTCCTGGTATTTTTCTTTAAGAAGAAAAACTTTATTTTACAGATTATTTACATATTTGATTTTTAAATTCTCTAAAGCTCATAACTTCACCACTGACTGATCTTTTGTACTTAAGGTACTCATCAAATATGCGTGAATTTGCATCGCTAAACATTGTACAGTCAATTTCGTCACCTTTGTGTGCACTTACCGGTGTCTTGAAAGGTGGCTGAAACTTTTTCGTTTTCCTTGGTGCATCGAAGACACAGTCACCACAAGAAGTTCGCCGAGCAGTCATGATAACTTCAGATGCTTGGAGTTGTCTAATACTAGGTCGGTTTAGAATTTCTTGGTAATATCTTTCTATGTCTGCAGTATTTTTACTCTGAAGGACATCATTTCGTTTTTTGTGGTAAAAATCGTTTAATTCTCGTCTAGCTTCCATATTCCAATAATTTGATCCTTTTTTCGGTACGTTCCTGGTATCTTTCTTTAACCATCTATTAGTGCAGTCATGACTTGGGCCAGGGGAGCAACTCAGATCAATTACATTGTGGATATCCTTTGGTTCATCATTATCAACCGTATTTATATCATTATGGAATGGTATAAACGTTAATTGTTCTTTTGTTTCTAGTAAGTTGTTTTCTACATCACTAGCATTGTTCAGTGCCTGAGAATCTAGCAATGTTCTCCTCTTTTTTATTGTTAATCTATTGTTATTTATGTATAGATCAGTCCTAGGCACTGTTTCATTGGATGAGGTGGATGGTTGATTGTCATCTGTTTTAGTTTTTGTTTTCGCATCGGTTGATGTTGTATACGATGATAAAACGTTTTTAGCTATATTGGTATTAAAATCATTAATCTGATTCATATCGATTTCATCATCCTTCAGATTTGTATGTACTGATGCTGGAGGCAGAGGAGATGGCAATGATAAACATGCTTGTGCATATTTTAACCTGGATTCAATGATGTTGAATTCAGGACTTTGAACAACTGGCAAAGGTGTGGAAGTATTTTCCGCGCGCAAATTCTTCTCAAAACAATAGCTGGTAACCGACGAAGAAATCGCATTTTCACGACTTCTGTTGCTTATATGAGGAAACTCATTGTTTGCTTCTGATAGTATTTCATTGCCTTTTACATACGGAATATCAACTTGCATTTCTTCACAGATTGAATTCAAATCGTCGTCGTGTAAGGATGGATATATATCAAATATATTTTCCTGTTTTTCTTGTGCGACAAATAGCTCAAAAGGTTGTACCTTGGGTGACTTGCATTTATAATCGACCTCAATCATTTTAACATCTTTTAAGAAAACAAATTCCGTGGTTCTTTCCAGGTTTGAATTATTTAAATGAAAAGAATTGTTAAAGTTATCAATATTCTTTTCAATATTCGAAAAATCAAAGTCATTATTCTCTCCAGCATCAACAAAACACTCTGCTTTATTGGTTACCATTTCAATATGGTCATCTTTGTGATTAGTAGAAGTGTGTATTTGACTTTTTTCTGTAATACTTTTGCCTTTCTGTGAAAAGAATTCAAATGAAGTTTTTGGATGCTGAAAATTATCACTTCTTGTAATTGGAAAGTCTTCGATATTACTCTGTTCTATGATACTTTCTAAATCGGCGATTTTAGGGTAATTTTCAGGTAATGTGGCGCGTAATAGATGGCTGGTACTCATAACTGAATTTCCATTATTATGGGAAGGTGTAGTTTTATCATAGGCATTATCATTTGCTTTTCTAATTATCATATTTTGCAGGATTTTCACCGGTTTCTTTCTGGTGATAATTTCGGTCATTTTTGATGTAGAGAGACCACTACAACTTGCAGATGAATGGATTATTTCTGATTGCTGAGTAGTTTTAACTAGACCACGATTTTGCATCAAAAATGAGTATTCCGTGAAGGCATCACTATCATCAGTGATTTTGGACTTTGTTGGCGCAATTGCATCTTGCACGTCATGGACAATTAAATTCACGTTTACTTCTTCAGACTGCGTTAGATTGCGTGGTAGAAGAAGCTTGGCTGCATCAAGAGTTATCCCAGGTTTGTCAGTTAATTGATTCAGAATGACTCCTAATTTTGCCATCGATTCCCGATACTCCAAAATTAACTTATATGCGGCTTCTTGAGTGCATTTCCCTTGACGTTTTAGTTCAACCAACAAACTTTCCAGATTAATTTTAAGCACCATTTTTTTGTCTATGGAACCTTTCTGTGACTTATTTATTTTTGCTAGAATTTCATCGCAATCCCTCGTTACTTCATCGGGCCAAACAAATCTAGCCAACGCAAGTCCATAGCCTTCTAATGTAACTACTCCTGGAATTAATTTGTAGGTAAAGTGTAATTTAGGTTTGCGATTATTTTGATATATTTCTTTGGTTTCTAATTGCCAACTAAAATCATGATTCAATCAGAATAGGAATTCGATATCGCAAAATGTTACTCACCAGCGCATATGAGGGTAAATTTGTTGTAGTTTAGTTATATATGTGTAATGTGTCGTGAAATAAATAAATGCAGGCGTTCGCATCAAATGCTCACAAATTGCCATTGCTAGTGCAGTGCCTTCTCTCTCGGCAGTTGACCTACACAACTCATCAATTATAATCAAGGTTTTATCAGTGATTACAGTAAGGAAATACTGAATATCTTTCATTTCTAGTGTAAACGCAGAAGCTCCACACTCCATGTTATCCTCGAAATAAATACGGGCCAAAATACGATCACATATTCGGAAAGTTGCACTAGTTGCTGGTACAAAACAACCAACCTGCGCCATTATTTGCAAAAGAACTACTTGACGAATATAGATAGATTTGCCTGATCCATTTGGACCTGTTATAAGCTGAAGACGGTTCTCAGGTGTTATAATCTATAAAGACGGTTTCACAAATAATAAATATAGAAGAATGAATGCTGTAAAATAACTCACGGTGTCATTCGTTATTAGTTCTGAGTCCAAAACAAAATCTAGTAGTGGGTGTCGCCCGTCTATAATTCTGGTAAAATCATCAAACTTGGGACGAGTGTACTTATTTCCTGCTGCTGTAGCTTGAGCCATACTTTGCAAGAGGTCTAGTGTTGCAACCTGTTCGCAGATAACATACAAAAGTGATAAATTTTTCTGAACTTCTAGAAGTAGCTTATGTAAGTACCTGAAAGTTGAAATATAGTTAACGATTCCAACATACGTTTTAATGTGGTACCTACGTATTACTAATGTTGATAATTTCACCCATCGTATCATCCAAGAAATTCGACATTGTAAGCAGTTTAATAGTCTTCATCGTTACCATGGTCGCCATTACATCAACCTTCAATAATAATAATAAGTTACAAGTAAAAGGACAGTTTAATGTTTTTTGGTGATATAAAGCGCGGCCCTGCAGGACCGTGTGGCCTAGTGAATAAAGCGTCGGACTTCGTACAAGGTCTCAAATCGTTTGTCAGTTGGAGTTAATTTAAACTACGGTTCAGATAAATTGCCACCCAAAACCAGCGCCGCGCGGTTCTAATGGCTATGTAGTTGACACATTAGCAAGCACACATTTTTAGTCTACCCCTGTTAGATCATCCACTCCTAAAACCATTAGTCAGCGGTTTTTCACATTTGTAGAAATTGTTAAAATAGTTTTAATGCTAATAAAATTTTATGTCCCCTTTATATCCCTTATGAATAAAATATTTTCTACATGTTTTATCAAAATTTTAAATTAACACTAAATCAAATTATAAGCACAAACCCTTCGCATCCCTTTTCCTGCCTACAATAGAAAATATTGGTGAAACTTTCAAAAAACTGTATTACGCTGAATTTTGTCTCAATCTCTACAAACCTAATTATTTTATAGACGAGTATATAGAAATATATTTTACCTGGCACACATCTGCTGGTAATGATGTCTTCTTAAATGCACTTCTTTGCTTTGGGCCAATTTGCATTACCATATGATATCCCTTCTTTTGACTATTTCCTAGTTTAAGATCGTATCCAACTCTAGCGGCAAATTCTGCAACATGTTCTCTCATTTCCTCAAGTCTAGATGACAATCGATTCCTCACAAAATCTAAAACTTCTGACACACCTCCTTTTATTGCAAAACATCTCGAATATTTTGCCTGCTCCCCACATGTTGGTCGTGCATCTTCATGAATTATGGTCTTAAATTCCTCATTCAAGGAATGCAGTTCAGGGCGATTTAAAGTTGCCAGCATTTCATAAAAGAATCGCGCTTTACAAGAAGAAAGCAGTTCTTTCAAAGGTTCCATTTCGTCAAAGAAAGAATTAAGAAGCAGCACATAGTTCGAATGACGCTCGTCACAGTATTGGGCATTGGCTTTCAAGATGGTAGCAAGTGAAAGGATGTGTCCAATATTCTTCAGCTTCTTAAGAGTATCCTATTGGTAGAATTTCGATTAAAATATTGTAGTAGAAATAATTTATTTCTACGTTTACCCGAATTGAGAGTAATTTTTCCGGACATTTGTATAATTCTTCAACACAGTTTAAACGACATTCAATGTCCTCTCGCTTATTGGGTGGTTGTAAAATAGTAGATCTCAGCATTCTAGATCCTAATTTCGTAACACAATGATCAAGAATACCTTTGAGACTTGAATTTTTCCGGTCAACAGATTCCATTCTATCCCCTAACGCACAGGAAACCAATTCAAGTTTATCAGCAACAAAAACGTCGATCATGGTATTGTAATCCGACTCCTCGTAACTAACTTTCATACTTTCTTTAGCATAAAATTTTCTTTTGTAGGTTTCTAGATAAATTCGGAGAGCTCCAGCTGCTGTTAATGTGTAATACTTATGTTGAAGTATAAGAAAAACTGGATTATAATCCCTAGCACATATATCTCGGACGAACTGCTGACCAGAATCTTTTCGGAAAGCGGAGCGGTCGACAGCAATTATTTTGACCGTAGGAAATGTACTTTTTAAATAAGCAACAAGTCGGCTTTCTTGAATTGTTATTGGTACTATAATCTGTAAAAGAAGAAAAATAAGTAAAGTGAATAAAAAATAGAAAGACTAATACTCACTTCAAATGGATTTATGATATGAATTTTATTCAGCACTTTGAAATAACTCATGGTGTCTGATATCTGAAATAGCAGAAGTTCTGGATGTTGGATGTTCATAGCTGCAATACCTACTTCACAGGATGCTTCACCCCTTCCTTCAGTTAACGCTAATCGAAAAATAGTTTTAAATATGGCGCACCGATATTTGTCCAATTGGAACTTACCAATAATGATTCCCAATTCATCAGCTATAGTTGCTGTAGTGTTGGACGTTACTGTGATTGAGTTGCATTCAGATTGCCAGCGATCAGTACTTTTTGAAGTACTAGTTGTAATAGTTGACGCTTTCCTCTTTCTGTTGGCACTTCTTCCATTCTGTAGACACACAACTGAAAGAATAAAAGTTTCAAATGCAATAATTTTAGATCATAACCAATTCTAACCTTTTAATTGCCTCTTCTTGAAACGGTTATTGTTGTTGTTTAACAGTGCAAATTCGTTTAGATTCATGTTGTGTGAATTGAAGCATATAATTATAATATTTCTAATTCACTATGGGATTAAAACTCTTTATAACTCGTTCCCTACTCTGCTCAAATTAGTACTGAAAGTTTCCAAACTTTCGCATATTATTGCGATAAAGAGGGCGCCCTGAGCGAAACAAAATAAAAAACACAAATAAATTTTGAAGCGATATACTACTGAAACCCGATCAAAAAGATTTTAAAACAAAACTTTGTTTCAGAGGTGGTCATTTGCTACCACAAACCCGCACCCGATCAAAATGCGAATGCTGTAATATGTAATATATTATTATCGGTATTTCCACGTAATCGGCTCGACCAAAACTGAAGGGAACGACCGTGACAGGACTCGAACCTGCAATCTTCGGATCCGAAGTCCGACGCCTTATCCATTAGGCCACACGGTCCGCTGGGGTCGCAACCCCCATCATTATCTTATAACACACTATCGGGGTACTAAGTGAATATGTTCACTTATTTTTAAGTAGTCGCCTAGCAAAATACTTAAGAATATATTGTAAAATATCAACAGAAATAAACCATTAAATAAACATGTTTCCCCCTTTCATAAAATTGTAGTCAGTTGTGTTCGTTCGTTGTTCTTCGTTACATATGACAACAGCTGTTTAACTTAAGGTTATAGCAAGTTAAAATCGGTGTTTGACCACACGCTATTCGCAAATTGTAAAATTGTCTAAAACTATTAATATGGAAGAATCAATATTGTGTACACTTAAATCACTTGGGTTAGTACACACAATATTAATATATTTATATTTTAAATTCATCCTATTTTTAGCTATGATATTTCTGTGGATGATTTTCAATCTGCTGTTGCTCAAGCACCAAAAAGTGTTAACTACTCCAAAATAGTCAACTACATTACAACTGAACTAGGTTTCTTATGTAGCCTGGATGAGCAAGTCAATATTATTGCTGTGCCTGAAGATTCAGTGTCATTTCTAATGGAAGTCAGTTCTCTTCTGCGAGAAACAGGTATGCAATATTGTGTTATATGTTTAATTACATTTTACATTATGTTTTCTGTATAAAGGGTGTCCTTATTCATCACTGTCACAAGGAGCTTTAGAAGATAGACTTAGTACCAGTGATGATAAGTTATTACTCTTGGATTTTCTTATAAGTAAGTTACTGGCTGCTAGAATCCAACAAGAAAAGAGCCCAGATAAAAAGATTAAACTTAAAGTGGTAATATGCTGCATTTACACTAAATTCAATAATATTACTGTTGTGTCATTTGTAGCAAGAATCACCTGAAGCTCACAATTTGCAACAAATATTGAATACTCTTCAATGTCCAAAGGAAACAGTAAACCTGTCACTTAAAGAACTCCTTGATAAACTGACATTAAGATTGGAGACTGTTGTAACTGAAAGAGGAAAAGACTTAATAGGTAATCCCATCTGGAATTATCAATTATCAGATCAACAATGGGATGATGTCAGTAATGTTGAAAAGTTTCTTCATAATGAATACACAATTAGAAGAAAAATGATGTTGCAAAGATTGGATTGCACAATACAGTCTTTCCAATGGTCAGACAGATTGAAAGATAAGGGTGATCTTATAATGAAGACTTATGCAGATATAAGAAAGCAGTTAAAAGTTGAACCTGATGTGGACATTTCTAGTCTGCTGGCAGCTAGAGGCGACTTGGCTGTGATTGAGAAAACAAGCAGTTCGTCAGTACGGAAGAATACTCAGAATCATGTATATAAAGTAATAATTGGCCAAGTAAGTAAATTGGTTGAACTATATCAGTGTTTGATAAATGAAGGCAAGAGGGTGGGTTGAATGATGACTTTAATGCATGTTATATTTTTTGAATTTAATTAATGCCTTTGGCATAAATGGACCGTGAAAAATCATAATTTCCGCAATTTTTGGCGCCTAATGTTAGATCAAAATACCGCAATCTAACAAATCGTACTAAATATTCTAGGTCCCTGATCGTGGTGGTCGCACTTCCGAACAAGCTGCTCCACCTCCCGAAATGCCATCCTGGCAAGCCCGGAAGGAAGGAGGTGACAGAGGACGCGGTGGTAGTCGTGGAGCAAATCGAGGTGGTTACAATAATCAGCAACAAAACTCCGGAGGTGGTGGTTACAAATATGGCAACAGGAACAACCAACATGAGCAGTATCAGCAACAAAGTTATGATTCTGCAGGAGCATACTCTACTTCCTATCATCATCCAAGTGGAGGTAGTGGCAAGAATGGCAACTATTGCAATCAAAATTACGGGGGCAAACAACAATATGGTAATCAACGATACGAAGATCAGTACCAAAATGATCCAAAGCGTGCCAGGACATTTGAATCCTTCCAAAATCAACGCCAAACCTATGCCGATCAATACGTACAAGAGTCGCAGCATAATCAGCAGCATCAACCAAGGCATAATCGAGGTTGCAGTCGTGGACGGAGCAGTTACCATCGTGGTGGACGAGGAGGTGGTAATCGGGGACAAAATTATTAAGACGATTTACGTAAATTACGTAAGTAACAAATTAGGAAAGCCACGTAATTTTTGTTTATATTTATGATTGTGTGCTATGGTTGTGTTATAATTATAATACGATAAACCTTAACGTAACTCAAAAAATCACGAATAAAGCATCAATATCTTATATGCTTTCAGCTTTTTTTGAAATACGATGCGATATCTGCGTTTCCACTCTTGCTATTCTTGCTAGATTTACTTTTAGTACTATTACAACTCTTAAAATTGTTACGTTCAATTGTATTTATCTCTCGTTGCAACTTTTTAGCAACGTGATAATCTAAATGACTTTCAAGCTTGTCCAATTTAATCTTTTTGCAGCAATCCGGGCAAATCTCAGTATCCTCATCGATGGTTTCATTTTGTTGATTTCTGTTAAACATATTGCCGATTTCGTAATTTAAACCACTAGTTTTCCTCTTCCGCTTTGTGCTATTAACATTATTCTTCTTCACTTTTGATTTCTCAGCATTTAAGCTAGCTTTATTGTGTTCAAGTCCAACATGATTAATTTGACTTGGCTCATCTTTTCTACTTGGAACAATAGCAGGATTTTGTTTGTACAAATAGGCCTCATCTCGCACCATTTTAATGGCAAAATGATAATCCATATGAGAGATAATACTCTCGACTGGTATTAACTTGTTGCATTCTGTACACAACTCTTTATTATTATCGGTAAGATATGATTGGCGACTTGTATTTGGTGAGTTAGTATTCGCAAACATGCTTAGAACGGCTGGCTTTGTTGTAGATTTACGTTCTTGTGGTTTTGATTTTGACTGAATAATTGGACTTGATGGTTCAGAATTAATATTTGCAACTGTATTTATTACCTGAGGCTGATCTAGTGAAGTATCATCTTCACAATGTTCGTTTAAAATCATAGAGGTATTGAAATCTCTTTTTGGGATAGGTTTCGCATTGAAAAAATTATGAAAGAATGAATTCTTTACAACTACTTTAGAAGTGGTCACAGAAGAGTTTATTGCTTCTAGTTCACTTTCTGAGTCATCTTCATCAACAATTTTGTTTGAAATTCTTGAACTGACAACTTCTGGAACCTCAACCAAGGATTTACCACAAATTTGTGCATATGATTTGTTCAACTCAAGACTTTCTTTTAATGTCGCTTTCAACTGATTAGAGACCTGCTTTAACTTCTCATTGATATCAGGAACTTTATTAGCTGTATCTTGTGTCTCCAGTTTGCTACTTCCACTTTCATTAGTATCGCCATTAGATAATCTTTTAGGAATATTTTTAAAAAATGTAGTAATTGCAGCAACGTGCTTGATGTCCTCAAATTTCCCTACATTTAAACCGAGGAATTTGACGCAAAAAGTGCCATCACCTTTTTGGCAGTTCTTCTTAATAATTTCGTAAGACTCTTCAAATATTTTTTCTTGTTCCACAGAATTTAACTGATGACTGCGAGTACTCTGAATGTCTTTCCTCACAACTTGTTGAGAGTAACTTACAATTAGTTGTTTCGGCTTCCGGTTATTCTCACTGATATCTTTCTCAATTCGTTCCGAGATTTCCGTCGCTAGCTCGCTAACCCAGTGGCGTACAGATTCTTCTGTAGTGAGTGCAGAACGACCTGGAAATTTCTTGCAACATCCAATTGATTTAGACACCAAACGCACTGTAACTGGATCTCCGTTAATTCCTCTTGCAATGTTATATAACCAATTCCTAGTCAAATATATTGGTATGTTTATATCAATAAATTATCCTTCCAAAGTAGAGTTTACCTCATTATATAACTTACCCAGTTTTCTCATCAAAATGTTGCTGCAGTTCTTTCTCACTGAATTTGAAAAGATCTGCCATTGTGCTTACATTCAACTTTTGCATGACTTCATCACCAAACTTCCCTCCCATAGATCTGATTTTCTTAACTGACAGATCCTCATACAATTTAGGAACACTTTCATGAGGAAGGATAGTTTGCTTATTAGGTTTATGTAAACCAGCTGTTAGTTTAGCTAGAATTTTGTTGTGAGCTACACCAGCAGAACATCTATATCCTGTCTTCTCATAAACAGCAGCTCTTATTTCCTCAGTAATAATACCACCAATTGCTAATTTAACATTGCACTCATTCAAACATCTATCATGATTAATTTCATGCAAGTAATCATCCACACTATCAAATCCAGTGACATATGAATTCTTTAATAAATCAGATTGCAAACATATTTCCATTCTGTTATTTACACTCTCAGTTATATCCAAGTAAGCCTCATCAACTGAAGCTCTTTCCAGAAGAGAAGTAAAGCTTTGAAGAACTTCAGCAACTTGCTTACCTGCTTCCCTGTATCTGTTTGAAAATTTCTTTAAAATCAATTTTAACATATATAAATTATAAGTACCTAGTTAAGTCAGCTTTTCCTCTAACTGTTGGAACTCTTACTAGTTCAATTTCTGGACATTTAGCTTTGGCATCATCACCTCTCATATGTCTAGTCACACCTTTAGCTCTTGCCTCATAATTAACTGCAATCAAACTAATAAACTAGTATAATAATGCCTGCCCTCTTGTATAAGCCATTCTTACCCTCCACCTTTCCAAGCATTATATTGCACCACAGCAAGTGGTTTCCCAATCAAGCTTGGATCCAACTTTTGTTCAACTTGGCAATAAAAACAATCCATATCCACTAAAACTATAACACGGTCGGTTGCGAACATAATTACACTTTATTTCATAAATTATTAACTAATTAACGTATTTTATAGAGTTAAATAAAAACCCGCGCCAAAGCAAAACACTAAGGTAAACTAGAAAGTGAGGTTAAATTTATATTTTTTGCGTAAATTTCCGAAAGATTCCGATTTCTTCAAACGAATATCCACGAAGAAGCGCAACAATTTAAAGTTGACAATGTTTTGTCACTCTCAATTTCTTTATTACTTATTTTAAACTTTTTATATTGACGCATACTATTTGTATAATTTTGATTTACACTAATTTTAAAATTAAAATCTTCACTCGTTTTCTTGGTTATGAAAAACGTAAATATGTCCTAACCTCAAAATAAAATGTGGTAATGGCGATTCAGCGGTGAGGGCGACATGATGGCAACTCGATTCAGCAGTGACGGGAAATATTTCGCGCAAATATCCACCGATGGCAAATTAAAACTATGGAATACCGTGACAAACAAATTCGAGCAGGAATATACACCTGATTTTCATTTGTCATCGCCTTGTGTCTGTTTACATTTTGTTTTGCCAGAGGACACAACAACCAAGGTAACACCATGTGCTTTTCTTTCATAATATATTGTGGTATGCTATAATTAGTTATTTTATTATTTCCACAGAATGGTTCGCCTCGGAAAAAGATTAAGCGACAAAATTCGACGATCTTTATTGCATCTCCTTTTATTGTTTTGGGAACTACTTCTGGATTGTTATTAAACTACTCCATTACAAAAGGAGAACTTGACTTCACAATTGATAGCAAAACAAATCAAACCATTAGTTGTTTATCTTGGAAAGAAGGTGTGGAGGTTTACTCAGCTATAGAACAGAATGTTGTTTGCTGGGATTTGCAGAAGAAAGCAATTAAAAGGTTATTTATTTTACCTTATTATAGTCATCAATTTTCTATTTATGAATAATATTTTTAAAATGATTGTAGCAAATGGAAAGCTGGAAATGAGAAGCTGACTTCGATCTTGAAGGTACCTGAAAGTAGCACATTACTGACAGCATCAAAGAACATTAAACTATGGGATGTTACAAAGAAAGAAGTAATGTCTACTTTCACAGGACATAGTAGTGATATTACACATTTATTCTTTATTAATTCAGCACAAAGAAAAGGGTACTTTCTTAGCAGTTCAGTGGTAAGAATAGTAAATTTATTTACTTAAAATATCTAGCAAAATATAAAATTTTACATAGATTTATGATATATTTCTAGTCTGACCGAGTTATTTCCTGTTGGAGTCTAGATGGGTCAAGAAATGCAGTGGCAAATTTTCAATCTGAAGATGTAGTAAATCACCTAGATGTTCAAGTTAACTTAGAAGGTGCTACACAAGTTGCAGCCACGACAAGGAGCGGTGTATGCCATGTCTATATTCACACTCTTAACGGCAAAAGCAATAAACCACTGAAACCGAAGACTACATTACAAGTAGCCTCTGATAAAGATAAAGGGTCAATTGTTCCAATTCCAATTATTGGGGCTTTTGTTGACGATGTCGGTGCTATCACTATTGCACATGGAAATGCAGTTCGTTTGTTATTTGAAAACATTGCCTTGAATTCCTATGAAAAGGTGCAATGCATAATTAGGAAAGAAGATAAGGATATTCAGGAGAAAGATAAACAAGTTTCCAAGATCAAAAAGCCGATCACTGGTGGCGAGGTTCATTATCTAACACCACATACACTCAACAATGTCGTTAAGCGACAAGCTGGGGGCGTAGCGGAAGAACCAATGGAAAAACGTCTCGAAAACTTAACTTTGAATAAGTTAGGAGGAGCGTCGAAATTTCCCAAGGCGAATAATTTAGCACATCTTCTTCTTCAGGGTTTGCACAGCAAAGATAACGCCATACTGAAAACAGTGCTATGTAGAAAGGAAGAGGAAATTATTATCAATACAATTAAACGTTTGCCCATGAGTGTTATTGTTCCTTTAGTTGCGGAACTTACTTCATTGATTCAAGGCAAAACTTTGTTGTAAGTGCAATTTGTACTTTTTACTATAATTGTCTGAGATTTTTGTGTTGTCTTACAGATGTCAAACAGGCGTATTGTGGCTAAAAAACCTGTTGAAAATACATGCTGGAATTTTAACATCCAACCCAGACTTAGCTGACCTACTAAGTCCGGTTATGAACAGCATTGAGAGTCGACTTCGTTTACAAATACCTCTGAACCGACTTAAAGGAAGATTGGATCTTCTAGTTTCTCAATTGAATGTCTCTCCTACTGCTGATGAGGATGACGATAATGAAGCGCTTTTAGTTTATAATGATAAAGGTATATACATGAATATGACTTAATTTTTTGACTTGCAATTGTTTAATCGCTTATACAATCTCGTTTCACAGCGTCAAGCGATTCAGAAATGGATGGTGTCGAGATTGGATTCCACTCTGGTAGTGAGAATGAATGGGAAGAAGATTCAGACGATGATGACAAAGGTAAAGAAAAGGGCGACGATAATTCTAAACATTCAGATGATGAAGATATGTCGACGTAATCATTGGTTGAAAATGATTTGTTTCTTAGCTTACATTTACTTTCTATATTTCTCTTGCATTGTTTGTGCAGGCGACTGTGTGGAATATACATAGATGTAACTAAAGCATTTTTTCATTTCATAGAATGGAATTTCTAATAAGAATCTAATCAGCAAATACTTTAATTTGCATGCAGGATTGATAATACATTAAATATTTGTTAATAAAAAATTAGTTACTTCTAATTGGATACATACCAAGTTTTGCTAACGCTATTTTCTTAATCTTCATATTCCAAGGGCCGTTTAAGAAACTATTTCGGTACTAAATTTTTTATAATTTTTCCCTGGGTATTTTTTGTAAGCTTCCCATTGAGTTCATGTTTTAAAAAAGGACACATTCTATGTAGCTTAATTGTTTTTGTTTTGTTAACCCAAGCATGAACTAAAAAGTACGATAAAAAATAATATTTAAAATACAAGCTTTTATTTAAATGCGCTAAAAATAATTGTTCGTTACGAATTTGTTTGTGTAATTTTTAAAAACTAGACCAATGCGAGTGGTTAAATCTCGCGACATGCCACAGTATTCGCCACGGCAGGTTAAAACCAGAAATGCCAACCCAAACAATTGTTTCCTAATTCCGAATCAGGTAAGTTTTCATCCAATTAACTCTTTTGAAAATTATTTTATTTTACATAAACTGCGCGATAATTATTGCAAAGTATACGTATAAGCAAGCAATGATTTTACATTGTTTACATATTTTTGTAAAAATAACAGATGCAAGAAAACAACCGAACTAAGAAACGAAGTAAGACACTGGACTAGCACTCGACAGAGGTTTCGAACAAGCGCCTTTCGCCCTAGGCCGCGCTTTTCCGGACATTTTCCTCGTTAGACAAATGCTTGGGCAGATATTCTTTTAGATATACAAATGCTCTTGATCTGATCAACCGATGGCTACACCTCATTGTGTAGGCACTCAAATTATCTTTTTACCACTTTTTTACATCTTTTTGAACTTATAGAACTCTATGGTTAAACCAGACTTTGAAAGAACTGTTTATGAAGTTGCATATATTATCGTAAATTTATCAAAGTAGTAGTACGTGAGGTTATACAATCTTGATTTATCCCGGATTATCGTTATTTACAAATAATTATTAAAACCGGTAAAATGTTAACGCGACGGTTATCCCCAACCCTTTTAAAAACTTTCCGAAATGCCCAACATAATTTATTACGCGAGGTCTCTACAAGTGGACAGAACACAGCGAGAAAATCGGGCGTTCGGCTTGGGATGGCCAGCCTTACTGTTGGTGCCCTTGTTGGCACCGGTTATTCTATTCACCAATTGAACAAACCCAAATTGCACGTTCTAAATGAACAAACAATAATTGAACTTATTGATAATGTACCCAAGATTACTCCTACAAAATCAGTAAGTTAATATAATTCTGTTTTTATCAATTCTGTATATACATATTGAATTTATATGTATTAATTATTTCTATATTCAATTTACAGTTTAAATATGTTGGTGATACAAGTGGACTAAAACTCACCTTATTTCAATATCAGACATGTCCATTTTGCTGTAAAGTAAGAGCATTTTTGGATTATTATGGTATTTCATATGATGTCATTGAAGTTGATCCAGTTCTCCGACAAGCTACAAAATGGTCAACATACAAGAAAGTACCAATTTTGCTAGCATTGGTTGATAAAGACAATGGAATATACCAACCTCTAAATGATAGCACTATGATTATCTCTGCATTGTCTTCATTTCTGAAAGATCAGGGTTCAAATAATGATGATTTACATTCTGTTGTTAAGTGTTATCCAACCATGACATATCAGGATGAAGATGGCAGTGTAAAGTCAGAAATCATGAATAAGTACTTCTTAATGTTTAGTGATAAAATAGTCCATGATGATGCCAAAGAGAAACTAAAGTAAGTAGTGTTTTATTTATTTAATTTGATTCTTAATTAGTTCTTTTACCATACAGTGAAGAAAGAAAGTGGCGAAAATGGGCCGATGATGTTCTGGTGCACGACTTATCACCGAATGTCTATCGTACCACCCCAGAAGCATTGCAAGCTTTCAATTGGTTCTCTGAAGTCGGCGAATGGGAAAAGAATTTCCCAAGCTGGGAGCGAAATTTAATTGTTTATGTGGGTGCATCAGCTATGTGGCTTATTGGTAAACGCTTAAAGAAGCGACACAATTTAAAAGATGATGTTAGGCAGTCATTGTACGATCATTGCAATGATTGGGTACGTGCTATTAGGGCAAAAGGTGGTGATTATATGGGTGGCAAAGAACCTAATCTTGCGGATTTAGCTGTATATGGGGTGTTGTCGGGTATAGAAGGTTGTGATGCGTTTAAAGATTTACTGCAGTATTCTACTATCAAAGGATGGTATTTTTTAATGAAGGATGCTGTAAGTAACCAGAAGGGTTCCACCTTTTAATGTAGGTACAACTTATTTTATTTTGTATATTGAATATTAATAGTTATTTAAACGGTACAGTGCATGTGTTTGTGACTTGCTTAAAGGTAGGAGGTTTATAAGAATTAAAAAATTGTTAGTGGATTGCATCGTTCTAAATTGTAGTCTAAGGAAAAGCCGAGATTCCCTGTCTCGCCCAAAGCTTCGCTGTCATCCGTTGTGTAATATAATACGAAGGGTTTACTGATACCTGAAAATAAATTAATTCTAATATAAAAGTATTTGTCTCATGCGGGAATTTCAAGAATGCGATTACGAATTTGTTTGAACATTAGTTGGATAAATATTTAGTACAACGTACAATGGATTTATACATCAGAAGCACGATGGGCTCATCTTGGTCGATAAATTCGTCCCATTTTATTGGGGTTGAAATTTTACTGTACGACAGAGAGTACGGTATATTGACGCCATTTTGCAAATCCATATAGGATAACTTCACGACAGTACAGATTTACAATCTCAACTCATTTGCATCCAATTTTCGAGCATGGGGCGTCCTGGTGAGTGTACCGCAATCACATCGGTCATAGACCGAAGTCGTTTTAATATTTTTCTGTTTTCTGGCAGAATGCAGACTCTAAGCTTGGTTTTAAACTACAACGCTGCGAAGAATAGAGTCGTTGGCGCGCTGCCAAGTGTGCTACCGAGGCGATTGTTTGGGTGTTTTACTGCCATATATTCTGTATCTTTGTCATTATTAAATTCGGAAGGAATAAAATTGAAAGCAAAACAGCACTGAATCTACTACAACCCTAATTGATGCATTTTATAACCGAATCACAATAATTCCGACTATTTCAAACTTACCAAAACAGTTTCCACTTACTTGTAACAGTTCCAAACGTACTCCCGCAATATCTATCCACTTTATCTCCATCAGTGTTAATGCCGTTTGGTATCAAAACATAATCCGTCGTACAATTTGCCACCGCCTCCATAGTGGCCGAATTACCACTCACTGCAAAAGAATCTGTGCTGGTGGCGGACCATCTGATAGAACAATAACCAGATGCCGCACGTATGCAAATTCCATATTCCTGATTTGCTATTTCCCGAGTCCCAGGCTCATTTGGAGCAACATTGCTCCCACTTTTAGTACGGCCATAATTAAAACTTGTGACCGTACCCGAAGTACCTCCGTAATATTGCAAACAACCGTCTGGTGCTTGAAAATAATTTACATTATAGTTGTACACTATTCAAAATAGTAAAGTAGAATACCTCTACTTGGAGAGTCACAACCAATTTGTGCCACCTTAAAGTACCAATTTCGTGACAAATCATTAGCACCCGTTGTTCCTATTGTTATTGTAATATCGTTATTTTCTCTAAAACCTACGTACAAATGCTGTCCACTATTTTCGCCACAAATTGGTCGGATAACATGACCAGCACCTGTTATTTTCATACTGTCGTAGATGCATTGACCAATGGCGTTTGGATGCGCCAGGGTGAAGCTCAAGAAGTCAATGCGAATCTTAAAATTTCAAACAATTATAAATTGATTGCACACCTTCAGACAACTTATTTACCTGGCATATTTCTGGATGACATTTTTTGATAACGTAGGTACATATTGATGAACCAGTAACTGGTTGGGGGTAATTTCGGTTGACAAAATAAGTGTTATTATCACTTGACGAACTCCCACATCCCCGTTGAACTGTTATAAAACATTAATTGTAATACACATCAAGTAAGAATAAATATTAAGCAAAAAATTTACTTGTGCAGCATCTTCCGATTTTGCCAGCACACAGCCCAGAATACGTCCCACTTATTTCACGACATTGCCTTCGTGTGTAGCAAGTTCCATCGAGGCCATCTAGAGTAGTGCAAATTCTATTTTCAAAACGTACCACTCCAATTCCCCAGCCCCAACCTATAACTTTAAATTTATAGCTTAACTTAAGAAACATAATAGTATTGACCAAATGCTTACATTTTGGTGTCCTGTTTGTTGCTAAATGAGCTTCAGGTTCAGTTTCGTCTAGTGGAATGTAATTGTATGTGGTATTTTCGGAAAATTTGATGTACATGCAAATTATAAAAAAGATGGTAAGAAAATTGGCTTCCCACCCGTACAACATTTTGTTTTCGACTAAACCTTGTTACAGTTAAGATTATCGGTTATCTTTTGCCAAGTAAATAACAGTTATGCACTTGTACTTACGTAGTGTTAATTACAAGAATCTTTTAGATAAATAAAACAACCGGAATGTTTCCTTATTTTTTGTTACCTTTTAGTAGAAAATAAACCGTTGTGTTTAAATAAGCTAACACTGTAAATATATTACTTAATAACAATGTCGTAATTTTCCTAGCTGGAATCAAATCCAAATCCAATAAAATCAACAATAATGGAATTCATTGATAGGCAAGCTAATGTTTCTTTATGCTTCAATAAAAAACAAGAACCGTTCTTTAAAAACAAATACAATATCTCTTCAATTCAATGGTCAGTAACCTATAATAAGTTCTATTTTAAAGCAAGTAGAGTGCTTCTACAGCACATATGAAATTTAAATAAGATTTAGAAAAAGATAAACAAGATAAAGAAGTTGATCTTGTGTGGCTTAATTAGAAGTGCTTTAAGAATAAGATCAAAGTTTGCATTGTGCATTTATTACATTTAGATTTGGTACAAGAAAGTATAAATATGTTTCGAAGATAATTGTAAGCCCATCGGTAAGCCGTCTGACTGTAGTAATGACTGAGAGGTGCATATTCTGGAAACACGGGTTCAGATCGTGCTGGGGGTATATTCAATATGATTATATACTCTCACACAATTCAATCCCAATTATAATTGTATAAAATATTCAATATCAGTAAGTTTTCGTAAGTAAGCGTTATAGTTAAGTTTCATCTACATAATGAATATTAACTACTTCATGACCACACTCAACGATAGTCAGAGCCAATTATGTTAAGAAATATTGGGATTTGATACAATAGAGGAAGAAAGCACAGTATTCATTAAATACTATGTTATGTCCTAACATAGCTTATCCAACATATTTCAAATCGATTAGAAATTACTTATAGATCATTTTTAATTCATTCAGTATTAATTAATTAATGCCAATTAAGATAGTAACTAATTGGCTATAGGAAAATGTTGGAACTCATACCGCAACTAGTTTTTGCTATTTTCTAACCCAAAACTTCTTAAGTTGTTCTTTTGGTGGGTGGACTTTGAAACTATATAACAAATAATAATAATAATAGGAACACAGGCCCGCTCCGTAGCACATTTGGGAAGCCGTCTGACTGTAGCAGTGGCAGCGAGACGCATATTCGAGGGAGACGGGTTCAAGTCCTGCTAGGGGGTATATTCAATATAATATATACACTCATTGAATTCAGTCCCAATAACTGCTAATAACCCTGGTAGTTGATGCAGTATGAGTACGGCGTCGGTAATCGGCATGGTTGCAGTACGCTACAAAAGTAACAAATAAGAATAAAAAATAATGATTGGTGTATTGTTGACGTAAGTTTAAACTGCCAGATGTTTTATTTTTTGCATTACGAACATGCATCATTTTTACATTTAATTAAACAGTACAATAATTAACTTGGAGTTTAACATATACTGCTAGATATAGTACAAATCCGCAAATCGATGTAGATACTCGAAGCCAACGCTTGCCAGCACCTAGTCATGTGTCATTGCTTTACACAACCCAATAATAATAAATAAGTACCACTAAATAACAAAATATATCATTAAAACTACAGATAGTACATTTAGAAATCACGAAATATCTCCCACTTTATTGATAGGACTGTGACGTTAGGGAGACACTTGATATTTAACACATCTTGGCGAAGCCACAGTTTACACTTCACCCTGCATGCAATGCATTGTTGACTCTTGCGACAAATCATCCATTGAATCTAAAGTAAAAGAGAATAATTATCGCAGAAGTAAATTGATACAATCAGAATTTAAGTAAGTAGATGAATAATTACCTGGTGGTCCAAACAACGAAGATTTGTTGTTATTGGCCTGCTGTTGGAAGGAATAAGTCAGATGCAGGTTGATATGTCGGCCATAAGAGTTATCATCACGTCCACCTCCATGCACTGGAAATACAAAGACATCAACATTAGCAACCAAGAAGCTTTAGTCCTAACTTTATCTCTCTTTTAGTGATAACAACTTGAGAATTAAACTTACTTGGCGTTTTCGCTTTGCCTGTATGCATGTGCTTCTTCTGTCTCGCGCGCGAATTTTGAAACCAGACCTGGGTAACGCGCTTACTCAGACCGGTGATCTGCGCAATACGCTCGAGGTCCTGCCCGTCCGGGTTGGAATCGAGCTGGAAATTCGCTTGTAGCACCTGCAACTGTTCCTCTGTAAATGTCGTTCGTACGCGTTTCGCTTTATTTTTGTGATAACCTTCAGCGTCACAACCATCTACAACAACAATAAACAGAAATCAATCAACCTGTTTCTCAATGAACACTTTTTCACACACTTTCACAAGCACGTGGTCCTTACCATCTGATGAGGTTGTTCCGCCATCAAGCGTTTCTAGATAGTGTGCTTTACAGAGGACTCGATCTTCATGCAGGGCGAACTCTTCTCCAGTCGACAATTGACGATGGCAGGCAGCACAAGCGAAGCACGCGAGGTGGTAGACGTGCTCACGCGCTTTTCGCACCCAATCGCTGCTGGAAATTCCACGCGCGCACACCGAGCACTTGGCCCCGAAGCTTCTAGAAAAATTAGATCTAATAAGAGAAAAGAAGAAAAGCATAGATTAATTTTGGTTTTAATTCAGCCAGCATATGTTAAGCATCAAAAAAAAGCACATGGCGTTTACTTGAAATTATTGACTACAATTCTAAACTTTACAATTAGTTAGTCGCACGAACAATAATTCTATATTGTTCAATATATTGTCAATAGCACGCAGTAAAAACACACCATTGATTTTCTGTAATCACACTCCCAAAATATTACTATAATACGAATGGCTTTCAGAAAGTAAGAGGATGGCAGGATGAGGACGAACAATTGAACAATGGATGAAAAAAAAAAAAAACGCAAAGTCGAATAAATATTAAGCGCATGTTTATTTCTATCGCGAGATATATTGTTGCGCGATGACGGCGTCGTTTTCATTTCTTTACTTTTCATATCGCGCTGCACTCGCGGGAGAAACGTCGGATCGTCGAAGAATGAAAGAAATTTCCATTTGTCATCTTTGAGAGTCGCACGCACATCGAGATGTGCCCAGCCGGACAGTCAAGTGACGATGACATTCCGACCACCTCATCACTCTGTGCATTTATTCCCATCAGTCCAATGATAATCATTTTATTGTTGGAAACAGAACCTGAAACCTTTGAATCTTTCCAGAATCTGGATTCAGAACAATTTAATGTTTCATAGAAATTCCTTTTATTTTGCTCCAAACACTAGTGTGCTTGAATCAATTCAATTCATTCGCTCGGATCGCGATGATCATTTTGCGCCGGCTCGGAAGAAATCAAACGTTCCGGTACAGCACGACCGGTGCCTATCAGTTGCATCGGTATCATTGTCCGCAGATCGACTGTTGTGTCATTCTTGGCATTTGCCGGCTCAGCCACACGCTCAAATGATGGCGGCGGCGCAGCGTTCAACTAGTTGTCGAGACGTAAACATACCGCATTGAACAATAAAATAAACGACGAAATGAACGGACGCGTATGATGCGATACGTTCCTAAACGTATGAATTATGAAAGAGGCTGCATATTATAGCAGGCGGTTTTGAGATCGGCGGCATGACGGGGCAAATTCGAAAAGGACCTCCATGAAAGACCACGGACGATTATGCAGTGTCTAAATGAATCTAAATGAATCAATGTCCGGAAACATATAAAGAGAGTATAAAAATATGAAATTGATAATTATCTTAGTTTTGCTTATTGATTTAAGATGCTTTTTCTTGATAAGATTAGTCGGAAGCTCACTTTTGACAGAGCTTCAAGAATGTATTTAATTGATAGTCTAATAGATAAAAGGAAAGAAAAAAGTTAATAGATATGACATATTTACCATAGTCATCCACATTGTGAAAAATAGTAATAGCACCAATAAAAATAACTATTATTGATTTAATTAAGACACTGAGCTTTTGCTTTATATTTCAATTTGTGTAACATATTCTGGGACGGGCTAGTTAATTAAGATCATCATGTTATTTTGTCTATGACAAATATAAATGAAGCAATTACGAATCAAATGCGTAAACTGCATGAAAATCCAGCATTTTAACACACTTTACGACCAGGTAGGTATCAACAACAAGCTCTTAAAGCAAGCCAAAGTGAGGTTTAATGTCCGATGCACGATACGCTTCCGACGGCGGCGGCGACAACCATCGCCCAATCTCAACGGAATGGACTACATTGCGTATGCGGCTACCGACTTAATTTATGCGACGCTCAAAAGGCGAGAGCACGCGTGTTATCTTCGGGAAAGTGAATGAAATGGTAACAAATTTTGTGGCCGCATCAAGAGCGAGGAATTAGGCGCCCCCGAATGGGAGACAAAGAAGCGAAAAAGAAGCGCGGGCGCGCTCATTAACCGATACACGGCGCTGATTGTGTGATTGCCGCGGGCCTGCTGCAGATCGAACGGTAGCGGTTAACGTCAGGAGAACACGAACATCACTCGTGTCGTGTGTTTTCTGCTTCATTGCTCAATGGTTAGTGTGAACCATGCGTAGGAATACACTGCAAGTCTTCACTGTTGCCAGAAGACTCACAGATGCAAGTCAAATGCAATGTAATAACAACGCGGATCGTCTTGTGATAAATCTTATAGTTTGATTATGATGTGTACTGACTGTTACATCGATTTGCAGCCAATACAAATATGGGCAAGTTTTTAAAACAAAACAGCCTTTCAAAACAGCCAGTATGTAATTTCAGCATTTCACAGTAGTAGCTCTTGCCTGAACTGGCAATGAATATTCAAATCTTCCCTTTAACACGTTTTGTGCATTCGTGCCGGCTGGTATTCCGTCGACTCGATGGAAATAAATCTCTGGATTTGTTATGTTCGACTTGGGTAGCAACCAACACCTTTTCTCAAACTTAATTTCTCAACGAAAAATGCAAGCGACAGCGAAGGCAACCCAACGAAATCCGCCCAACCAAGCTGACTGACTTGTTAGCAAGCAGTTGGAGAAAAAGGCAATTTCATTGAACAAATACCACCGCTTTCCAAACAAAGGAATCTGTTTGTTACTCACTTGGCGTAGTCCGCTTTGCAGTAGACAGCTCTATCCCGAATGAAACATGAAGGCTGACGATCCAATTGCAGTTGGCAGACGCAGCACCGCAAACATCTTGCGTGCCAGTTTCGACCGGACACCTCCAGCAGGAATTTATCGCTGATGGGTTCCCCGCATGCCGAACACAGTCGAAATTCAGTCTGGAAAAAGTTGCACACTTTCAGCACAGATGGCCATTTTGTAACAATGCGCCTATCTAAAGTAAAAGAAAATAAGAAAAGATTAAAAGGTCGGAGGGCAAAACGCCATGGGCGGTTTCTTCGGCCTTACATAACAAAAATGCCAAGTCATCGCAATCGGATGAATCCAGCAAATTCATTGGCGACGTCCGCGTTGCACATTGCACAAAAGACGCCGATCACAACATTTGTTCTTTAAATTCCTGATTAATCCGTCCAGTTTCGAATATGCCACACTCGAAGCCACGTTATTCTTTGTAATGTGCCATATTTCTTCTACCCTAAACAGTCCTCACCTATTTGTGTATTTTGTATCTGCAGAAAATTCACAGAGGGTATCATAACAATACTACCCCAGTGCCATCGTACTCGGTACTTGAGCAGAACCATAAACACACAATGCTTGTTTCGAAGGGCACTCGAAATACCTTACAATATTCGAGTTTTATGAACAAAACTGTGGGTTTTATTATGTCGGCCAGTTTTCACAAATTCTCGTATATTTCTGAAGACACGCTTCAACGCCGGGTGGCGTTTACCTATCACTATCTGACACCTTTCCGTGTTCGACTATCAATGGGAATCTGTAAAATCCGATTGTGTCTCTTTATTGTTGTCCTGGATGCTTGGTGACGACCATTGGGATGCCCCCAATGTGGTGCGTAATGGACGCACTCGTGCCTTCAACATCGATTGCCTACTAATCAGATTATAAGTGGACGCGGCTCCAACTTTAGATGTTAACAGAAATTCAAGGAGCCTTTACTGAAGGATTAATAAGCTACAAGTGAGCAGTTACAGTCGTAAATCCGATATAAATCAACAATTCGTGAAACAATAAACTACACCTCAGAATTATTATATATTCTTACAAGTATATGAACTATTGCACCATCTGGCAAAAGTTTCTTTATTGGATTTGAATGACATAACCTCAAATTGTATAAAATGCAGATAATTTTTCATCATTCAATTGTACGCTGTAAGCAGCAGGAGCGCATGACTGCTTCATTTTGTGCTACCAGCACTGCTGCTGGATGCTGGAGTAGCAAAGCACAGGATTATTATTCAAGGAGTGTGCCCCCTTCATGCGATAATCCGATTAAACGCGCCGATATCCGACTAAAGGAAAAAAGCGGCAGAGTGAAGAAGCGCGTACGTGTTGCAAGTAGCGAAGAGATTTCAGCCGGCATGGGATGTCCATGCAGCAGAGCGACATAGAAAGAGCAATCTATTCGCCAAAGAGTTGAATAAATAATTGAACAGGCCACGTTCATGCTGGATACCGAACGGGGGACAAAAAGACAACATCACATTGAGAGATCTTCCGATAGTGATACGAACGAAGCGCTGAAGAGAGCGATAAGACAATCAAGACAGCCAGAACGTGAAAACAATTTGTATTCGTAGATAAGCATCTATATATGTTTATATCTATCAATAATGTTCTCCGAGTAAGGAATAGCCGACCGATATAACCTCAAACACCTATTTAATTGTGTGCGGTTGCTCCTGACTTGTGACTGAGTGTTAAACTGTCACATAACATGAGATGATCAATGATGAGTTCACGGATTTAGGGGCTGATTTTACCGTGATTCTGGTCAGGAGTGAAAAATTCGTTGATGTGTAATGATGCGTGCAGATTGCAGAGGAGTGTCCCCCTCGTTGGCTGAATCCACGACGCACACGACTTCCTCCACAATGGCTGAGGTATAAGCGCAAAGACGCGACGACTATCATGGCTAAATCGAATTATTAACCGCAGTTGAACTTCAGAATCACACCCATGGTACCGCACATCAGCGCACCCTCAGCTAGCGCGCACAACGGGCACAATGTCTATGACACCCATTGTCATTGTGTGTCCGACTTTACAATGTTACCCACTCTATTATATTCCACTTTGGAGCAGATTGACTTTACAAGGGTGTGAGGAGTGATTCTCACCTTGAATGCGAACAAGCTGTTATTCCATGGAGGTTGTGTTTTCATTCGAGGTGGTATACAAGTAAATAGAGGGAACTGTACCGAATCATTGTACATTTTGGGATGTTTAAGTGGAATTGAATATATATATATATATATATTTCAATGCTGGTATGAGACCAATGTTATTTGTTTTCCATTATTATAGGATCACTATATTAATTTTCATCAATTAATGAATTGCTTGAAACTAATTGCTTGTATAACAATTTATTTATGACACAATCGCATTGATTCTTCGTCTATAAATTCTACTAGAAACGAAAAATCAGTTTCCAAGTCTTGAGCTTCCAAGCAATTTGTAAATTAATTTTTTGGCACTCATTACTAGTTCAGAAAAACATCAATTCATTAGAAAATGTTGCTCTAGTACATAAATGGCATGCGTGCAAATTATGTATATTTAGAAGTCATTTCCACTACGATTTGTATATCAAAATGTTGCTTTGATTTTTGATACGTAGCAATTTTAATAAACCTCACTGCATTCTAACATACGCTTAAGTCATTTCACAATAGCTGCGCAGTAAAACCCTATCAGTATGAATTAATAGACCTCATAGCGCGACCGTATTGTCTCAGCTTTGCGCACTATTCCGGCCTGATGGTCACCCGCTATGCCGACAATTGCGCGCTGCTCGACAAACTAATTAAAAAATTAATAAGGTGTCAGAAAATAAATGAATCTTCGACAACTACATGCTACAACTCAATTAACACCAAGCTACATTTTATAATTTAGAACTGATTCACTTATCTTCTCTGCTCCTCAAAATATTCAAAATATTCTTAAATATTCCACCGCAATAAATCACATTAATCACAGATTATGCTCTCCGTATAAACAGTATTTCAATGTATTAACACCAGGAAAACGATTTAATAACTACGAATTAATTCGTTGATGTTAGCACTTTAAGATACTTAAGTCATGTCGCACTCTTTGACGTCATGAAGCCGCCTCTCGTTATTTACAGTGCATCTTTATTGTTACAGGACCATGAAGGGCTATTGTTACTTTGGGCAATGACAAGTCGCCCACTTGAGGCCTCACAATATATATTCTAGTTTAGGCTCGTGTTTTGCACAATTCAAGACGAATTGTAAAGTCTTCGAGTGGTGCCGTTACAAGTGAGAAGTTATTGTGCACCTCGTGCTCGGCGCCGACGAAATTCACACCTTGTGACTTGACTTGGAATGTATTTGCATCATTTGCGTGTTGCCGACACGAAGCAGATGTTGAATAGCGTGCGTAAACGCTACTGCATTGTGTTAGCTCTAAGAGTGGTAAATTTATCACTTGTACAATAAATAAATTATTTCGTTATTACCCGTGGATACTTGCAGTTGTGTGCTCGTAAAGTGAGGAAAATAAAAGCGCTGCAAAACATTTTTATGGCTCTAATGTGTATTATAATATTCTCTCAAATTGATAAATTATAGCGGGGACCTTGAATAATATATCATGCATGTTGCTTGTGAGGTGGTTTTGAAAACGGCTACTTCTACGATTAAAAGAGCTAAAATTGGTCTTGTTTTACTTGCATTCATACTGCATGTTTTCATAATGTTCTAATATAATTTCGTACCTCAGTAATATTTCGAAAGCATCTTTCTATTGTATTATTTTTCAACGAAATGATATGCTAATGATTTAATTTCAGCAATTGGTTTTATGTTTATTTCGTCTTGTTACTTGCACGATCCAAAGCATAACCGATATGGCTGTATTATCGCCTTCCCTTGATTCATTCCATCATGCCACACGGTCTCGAGAGTCCAAAAGGATTTTATGATAAATCGACTTTGTAAATTCCACACACGGATTCCAACGCGGCGGCATTGTATTCGGGAGCTCTCCCACCGACACCTTCGCACCGCGTATACGCACGCGAAGATTTTATAGCCTCCTCGACACCTTACCGTCGGCGACGGCCCCAAAGAACTCTCGCTGGCACCAAAATGAGTGTTATAACACCTTAAATTACGTGATTTCGCGACACACCTCAAATTTATCGCCGCCGAAAATGTGTCACTATTGCACTGTGGCAAGCCGGCAGATTTATACAGCCACCACCTGCGAGCGGCGCGGCGAGCCGATGACAAAAATGTTTCCATTTTGCCTCGTTTTCCAGCTTGTTATTTACAACCATGCAGGCCGGCGAGTCGCGTGAGGCTTGAAAACCGCAGGGTGTCCGCGGCGCGGACACCAGGTTCCCCTCGCAGGGGGGCCATTCACACCGCGCCGGCGTACACGAGGCGCGCGCGCCGCAAGTTACAGCTTGTTTATCGGGCGTTTAACGGCTTCAATTAATATGAAAATGAACAATAAACGACTACAATGTCTATTGATGTCTTACTCTTTGTTTTTTGCTGGGAAAAAGTGCCAAATCAACACAAGCATAACCTTTATCGGCTTAAGCATTTCTAACCGGAAAATAAACAACTATCTATTGGATAAATCCTCACTAGTCACACACCCTCGTAAGAGCATTAGCCCGTTGATGCTGTAGGCTAGTGTGTGTGTGTGTGTGAAAATATCGCATTGGACTTTCGACAATCAATCAATAATCTCTGCGAGGTGCGTTTGGACCGAACAGTGTGACATATGTAAATTAGGCAGTACCCAGAGTCACGTACTGTGCCCGGTGCCCGGTGCCCACCATGAAGGCGTAAATGATACAAATGATTGTTACCAATTGTTAACGATCTGCATGCCACACAACGACTTCTAATCCTTCTAGCATATCCGAATTCCTTTATAATATAAAAGTTTATAAATTCAGCTACACAACATCAATTTCAGATGGTATACTACACTTTAATCTTAATTTAGATTTAATACCTGCACCTCCACCTTACACGTAAATCGAATCAATCTGTTACTGACCTAACAATGCGTGCATTCGATGGTCGAAAGTAGATTATCGTGTTGGCGCGATATTTATGCCGGCGCGACGATTTTATCGATAGTTGTAAACTATGTCGGCAGTGCCGCTACCGAGTTACTGCACTTACGAAGATGTTCGCTGCGCTTGCAATAGCTGTAATTCTTGACTTGGGTTTTTTAATGTCGGCGGAAGAGCCTACAGTCTGGTGCCATTTCTCAACCTGGATCGGAACACATTGCGGCGGAAAATTATGGGAATGAAAGGCGGATTAATGACAGGGGCGTGGAGATATTTTGGTTTAGATCAGAAGGACGTGTAAGTACAAAGTTTCAGTGATATTACTAGTGTTACGAGTTTTATTCTTGTTAAATAGAAAGGTAGAATTAAATTAGGATAATTGAAAATCTATAAGTTTGTGATAAATCAAAGCATGATTATTAATTATATCTCTACTATATAATTACATTGTGTAACCTAAAGAATAAGCTGTTTTTTCATAGTTAGATGCAAAATTTTCTCCCAAAATAATATTGCGTGTGAAAGAATTAATATGTTAAAGAGTAATATAATTTTAGCTAACGGGGTAAAAATTGGAGGTTTATTAATAACATTTGAACTATGAATAATATTTAAACTATTTTTAATACTAAAATGGAGCCAAGTGTATAGAGAAGAATATCGTCGCCTTAATGCTGAAAACAGAATTAAGCTAACTTATAACATAACTATATTATATTATAATAGTTGTATTAATCGCCCCGTTCCGTAGCAGAGTCGGTAAGTCGGGAACAGGGATTCAAATTCAGTCCCAATCACTGCTAATAACCGTGGTAGTTAATGCAGTGTAATGAAATAGAGGAGGTCAAGTACGGTGTTGGTATCCGGCATGATTGCAGTACTCTCCAAAAATAACAAATAACAACAAATAGTTGTAATTTATATAATTTGAATTCGATCTTCGCTAACACCACTGTTGTTATAAGAGTTGCAGTTTAAAACTCTTATCCTGCCGATCAAAGAAACGGTGTAGCTACTGATGAGCGGTCAGTGGTGAGATGTGGATAGAGTGCGCTCACAAGTCACACACCACGAGGATAATGAAACTTGGTGTGTGAATTCTTAAAAACAACCATACCTAATTGCTATTTAGCTCCAAATATAAAGTCATAATTAGTTTCGTATGAGTAGTTTTGACACCAACCACATGAAGTCTAACAACAAAACACATCTTTAAATCCTGTACAGTATGCGCATTTCCTAACTGTACATTGGTTATTACGCGAGTGAAAACACAACCGACACAGATTGCGCATATTTCATCCGATGAGCATCATTCCTCGCTAGATGCCAAGCCCGTTGAGAAGTTCCAAGAGACGAGAACGATGGGTGTTCGCGCAGACCGCGCATATTATCCCAACATATTCAAAGATAAACATAGACGATCACCACACGGTATCAATCATGCCGATCATTTCTCTTCATCGGCTCGAAAGCGTATTTATTATCCACCGATCGAATAATGCTCCCACATTTCCCACTCTGTCTGCCGCGTTACAAAGCTACGTCTTCGCCCCAGCAACAAGTTATGAAAAATTGATAAATTTAAACGTGATTCATGCCTTCAGAGATGCTTGAAAACTGTTTCAATGACGCGCACTGTTATTGAACGACGTTCAGTAATAAAATGTCAAAATTCGAGGATGAACGATGTAGGCGGTTTATGTCTTATGTTGGCAGCGCAGGGCGCATTATAAAATGCAATGCGTAAATTGCTAGGAAATGTAAAAGAAGCAAACCTTGATGAACGCCACTGCGGCGTGGTGTGCGTGTCGAGAAGCAGCAGCGTATTACATGACAGATGGTGGCAATTTATACCCATCACGGAGGCAATTATGGTAGATGATATTGATAAGAATTAATATCTCTATTTGTTGCGGCGGCAATTGCAGTATAGCACAATGCGCACTACGGCGTCCAGCAGCTAGGACGCGACTTGGACGAAAACGCTTAACTCGTTTCGGACTTGCTCCACACGCAGTCTTTTTCGGCGTTAGACAGTGAAAAAGGCGTTTTAATAACCACGCTAACGGTGAGGCATTTATTCTGCCGTAATAAGCCGACTAGTGACAAGCAGTGCTGCTACCAACTGGCCTTTTGGTACTTGCTATCAAAACCTTGGATGCATTGTGATATTTCACTTTGCAGCTGGATTAACTTTAATATCACAATATTTCATTATAAGTTCTTAAAATATCTCATATCTTAAAGTAATCGCGTTTTCTGATTATGAAATATTTCAAACTTAATCGTACCGGTCCAGATGCTAGAGTTACTACTATAATAATATTTACAGTCTCGCTGATTGTTATGTTGCCAAATTTGTATGATATCAGTACCTTGTTTAGCAATACTAATCAGGGTTGTATTCGAACCATCTTAATATAATTACTAAACTATTTTCGCCAGAAAAATCACCAAGATGCCATTTTGTAGGTTGTATAGTCGGCTCACTATTCTAACTCTTAAATTAGTTATGAAGTGACTTTATATAAGGCTAGATGTAAATCTGAACTATCGCCAAGGAATCCTCTTTATTCTAACCTCAATTGTTATTGAACTACAAGCATATCAAGTATATCAAGCTGTATAGGCAACATACTGTTTTATTTCATAAACTAGACTAGACATAAACAGGAAGCTAAGAAATTGATAAATAGATGAATTTACACATTAGATCATGATTAAGTTCAACTTTCTAACAATCCAGTCAGTTCAGTTATCGGAAGTATTTCAATTATCTGCAATTTAACAAATAGTTGAACTTCTATTCCTTCATTTATTTTACACTAGGTGAAATTATTTAGGTGTAACACATGACTCGATTGCGTGCAAGTTGGTCGCATTGCTTCGAGATATAATATCCAGTATTTAATCGATGCGACGTGATAATAAATCAATTTTAATTGGCTCCACAATATTGCAAAACTTGCTGGACGTGAGTGTAAAATCTGCTGGATATGATAATGCGATGAAAATGGTTTTAGTCAAGAAGGATATAGAATTGTATTTTAGTGCTCCTGCTTTTGTATTTGCAAATGTAAATAAAAATTATAATGCGAGTAACATGTTTTATCAAAATAATAAAAAAAATAAAAATTCTTTTGTGATTACTTTTGAAACCTTTTGCATTTATAAAGAATGCAGAAGTTTATGTCAACATAAAATAATATTTTGATAAATTATATAACATTTCCTTCTGATGCCAAGAGTGTAAACCAGTTTTCTTGTAACCTCGGATAGTTTTTGGTTCAATTTGCATTCTTCCTTCAATAACAGATAAATAAATCAACAATTGCTTATTCTCTTACAACTGGATTTTCTCTAGGCAGAAGGAAAAGATAAATAGTGGGAGATAAAAATGGACGCAAATATACGGTAATTTCAATCTATTAGAATTGGAAGGTTCTCGATTAAACTTTGCAGTGTGACAATCATTTTGTGCGATACTAAAATCCAATAAATTACTTGCACGCCATAGAGATGCTTGTTCCCGATCGATTTACTACGCAAATAACATGAAATTAAAGTTGTTCTATTCAACAATTATTACACTACTTTCTAGTGTAATCTCTCTACCAATTGCTTAATTATCTGAATCAATTCGTCATGTCCACTAAACACTAATGGCGCACCCGTTCAGATTATCAGTTTATCATCTTAAGGCTTACCATGCCGCCGCAGGAGAGATTGTTATCAGATTTATGTGGTGTTGATTAGGCGCGCTTCCGACGCTTAGCTGTAGGTAAGCCACTGCTGTTTCTTATTATATATATATATTATACTCAGTTATTATTTTCCAGACAAGGTGTTTATATTGAATTAATAGTTTAAATATTGATTGCGGGTAAGTACGTGCGTGATAATATGGCATTTCTTTGATTAGATGAAATAAGACTGATGGTTTGTGAATAAATGATTTGATTAAATTGTTGGACATTAACGAAAATAGCTCATGGGTAAGAGTAGCTGGTAGGCAACCGGAACATTTTTAATTAGTTTGATTTATTAGGATGGGCTGTGCTCCAACTAGCTCGAGGTGATGAAGAATGATTTTGTTTTGAAAACATTATCAATGATTTAATAAGGCATCTGTTGTTTATAAATTAATAGAGTAGTTAAAAAAGAAATCGTCATTCTGATTACCTTCATGATCTCTGTAGTAATATGCTCGAATTCACCCTCCAGTTTGCCGATCTGCATTGGAACCAATTAGCCCAAATCAACAAGTCCTCTTCAACCGTATTGTCTCACTAACGCACTCCTTGTAACATCACTTGTTTAACACTATTAAACTGCCTGTCAAACGCCTGCTTCCTGTTTGTGTTCGCAATGTCTGCACAATGCACACGCCTTCGAGACGTGATCCTAGTCGCAGTGTGTCAGCAACTAAGAGCCGTCAACCGGAGGATCCGGGTAGTACATCAAACCCATCGAATGGCCTGGACTGGGCTGGGTCTTCCTTCCACTTCAAGCCTGCGCACGGATCCTCATCGTGGTGGGTCCTCGCCGAGTGGCAGCACATTACCCCCAACTTGCTCAGCTAGTTGCGACGCGGTTTACTCACACAAGGCGTGGCTTCCACACCAAGCACCACACCCTCGCCGGATAAACGCTTTTGCTGCTGTTGAAACGTACTCGCTGGAAAAGGCACAACGAGGAGTTGATAGGTTTGTAGGCTGGCGAGGGCAGTGTTAGTATGTGTTGATATCAGTGCGGGGTTTTCGATTTCCCTACTTGCATTCGCTTACCCTCTCGTGCGGTCACATTTTTGTTGTTGCGCTATTGTCCCTTCCGCATACTAAATGTAGTACAATATGTGAACAAATACTGCATGTCTATGCATGCACCCTCTCTGATATTGGTCTAACGCTTTTCCAAGACATAAATTTTTCGAAATTCTAATCAGATGTAATTTAAGTCGGTGCGAAGAATGTAGATTAGGAAATAAATCATTGTAAAGGTGCAACCTTTTTGAGGATGTATTGGTACACTAAGTATTAGAATTTTAAATACTTTGGCGTTGAAAATACTTATGAAGATTGCTTATGTAAATAACAGTGATATACCCTTCAAAATATTAAGGCAAAAGTGATTTACTCTATTTTCTTCAGATGTAATTTAAATATGAAATCAACAAATTGAGAGAATTGTTCATTTATTTTTTGCTAATTATTATAATATTTCAGAAAATTTCAATGTACGTAATTGGAAATTAAATTCATAGGTTTAAGATATTTTGTTTGTTCTTCATTTATAAAAGTCTAATTTATAATCTGGATTTTATGTGATAAAGAATTTAATAAATCAAATAATGAACAATATTTGATTTTTTAGTAAATTGTTTTAGTAAAATAGTAATGTGTTAATTGGGAAACAACAACATTATTGTTATTTTTCATTAACATCACTCAAATGGACCCAATCGTTTTTTATGTCGCACAATTGCACAATTGTTGAACAAGAATTAAAAATGTTTCTTCTCTGAATTAATTTATTGTCTAAACATACAATACTTGTCATCAAGTCACATAACCTTTATTAATTTTCCCATTGTTATTACTTTTATCTCTAAGAACTAATTAGCCATTCAAGTATTTACCAATCGAAAACAATTTATGTAATCAGTGACCTTTTATTTAACTCGAAAAATGTTTAAGTAACACATTTGACATTTTCATCTAATAGAGGAGAGTAGTCTATGTTGGACTGTGATATCCAGAAATCAGATCACTTTGTTTAATATATAAATGTTGTTGGCGAAAACTAGACTATAGTTACATTGAGAGAAATGTTGATTGGTTGAGTACAAAGAAAATTTCTTATTTTGGCCTAAGAGTGAAAGCACTTAATGTATCTATACATAAGTGAAACATTCTTTATGTAAATAAAACACTTTTATTTTGTTCTTGTCGTAATTGGTTTGTGAAACGTTGTCGGTTTGTTGTCTTCTTCAGTATATTCAATGTTGATTTTCGCAACAAATTGTTTAATATTTACAACAAACGTTTTACAAATTAATATGTAGTGAGGGTTATTGTTAACTTTCATCTAGATAAGAAAATTATTGTATTGAGCCTACTTACAAATGATTGCGTCTCTGCGAAGTTCTTGGATCAGTAGATGAAAACATTTTACACATCAATATTAACTAAGTGTTATGTTATATCAACATAATGAGTATTAAACACTTTGTGACCACACTCAACGATACTCTAAATCAGGGGTCGGCAACCTTTTTCGGACGACAGACCATTTAAAAAAAAAAATGCGCGGGCTAAACATTGAATTTTGTTTAGTTTTAGTGTCCCCCTTCTGTAGCATTGCTAAGCCAAAGGATTGACAATTTATAAAACTACTACGTCCGACACATGGAAATAATAGTCTTCGTTAAGACAAAATGAACATAGTACTGAAATATTCTTTCAACATTGATTAATAGAACAATAGATCCTTGTGCCCCAAAGTGCCACGTGAGAAATAAATCGACAAAACAGATGAAAAAACAGAGAAAACAATAATTTGTGATCTGACCCGCAGATGTTTATCTTTTTCAATTTTGAGAGATTATGATAATTTGACGCCTTTGTACAATGCATTAAATATCCATGTTGCCTGATTTAATTTTCACTGGTATAAATGTTTCTGAAAATTTAATAAGTGGTATGAATTAATTGACTCCCTTTTCCACTACTTAATTTTTATTGCCACCTCTTCTATACTATGATAAAGCAAATAGTATAATGTCAATTCTAATTAGTAACTTTAGCCTATACCTGTAACACTGTGGAACAGCAATTTTCCAATTAAGATGGCATTAACTGCATTCGATCAATTACAATTTTCTAAGAAAACGGGTTTTTCAAAAATTTTCCAGCACGCAACGTTTTTTTTTTTTTAATTTCGATTTTAGTCTTTTGCCGAATTTTGGTTGCAATTTGATATATTGTTCCATAACTTTGGTTATAATTGTTAGATCATTTAGTTATTTTGAATAACAATTTGTAAATAGATATCGAAGAAATGCGTGAAAACGTGATTTGTTTATCTTTAATAGTTTCGAAGTTATAAGTTCTCAAAGTGAGAATTTGTGAAAAAGTGCAGATGTTGATTTGAACGCATATTCCAAACAAATATACATTTGGAATGTAATGAAAGTATGTTCACTAGATTAAGTATGAGTTGCTTAATACCACACTAGTATTCCAATTTTTTAACGGATTTAGTTTTGGAGATAGAATTTTTTTAGTAAAAAAGTTGAAACTCGATTTTTACTCATGTTTGCGATTGCAACACTTCCAAATGATTCGACTCTCACTGCACGAGGCGAATGCTTGCTTAAAATCGAAATTAAAAAAAAAAAACGTTGCATGCTGGGATAATTTTGAAAAACCCGTTTTCTTAGAAAATTGTAATTGATCGAATGCAGTTAATGCCATCTTAATCGAAAATTTACTGTTTCACAGTGTAATTTCAAAAAAGTAGCAACTCATATGAAATCCAATTTTAATTATTAAATATTCAACAGAACGCTAAGTTTAGAAATAAAAATGCGTATGTACTATAATATTCTCATACATATTCATCCAGATATTTACATTCTATCAAAATCAACTGAATCAACTGATTGATGATCAATAACACACAAAACGTGCGTAATCAACAAACAACCAACAATTTCCTTCAATCTGTAGCACTTCTAGAACGAATAACAACCATTATCCATTGTGTAATACATCTTGTTTCAACTTCAAATCAAAGGAGTAACACTCAAAGTGTAGATTGTGGAGATTGTGCACCTTGGCAGACTGTAATTGATATCACGTCAAGAAAGTCGCAAGGTAGAAACATGAGTAACATGACGAGAACACACGCACGAATCAATCGCCGACGTAGGGACAGCAATGTTCCCAGTAATCCTAGTGCGTGATAGGGACGAGTAGGAATCGGTTGAAGGTTGAAATATATACGACTTCAAACGGAATGACACAACCCCTGAAGCGACGCGACGGGGTTTCACTCCGCAGTCCACTGCAGGCAACACTGTGTTGCGTAACGTGATCATGTCCAACTATTCCATTCATTTATTTTATTCATTTGCACAAGGAGAACATGAGTGCATTAATCTATTTTAAGTAGAGAATCTAATGAGGATGTAATATCGTGGGATATTCTAATACAATAATCTATATATTCTTAATCTAGTACAATTCATGGCAAAATACGTCAACAATTATTCAAATATCCAGAAATTAGATATTTAATTACTTTAACAAATTGCACATAATTTTGTACGCAATTATTCATCGGGAAATCTATCATCTATCAAAATCTGTCATTTTTAAATACCTTAATGGCAAATAGAGGTCGCTAAAAGAACCTTCTTCTTTAAATAACTTCTATTCTTCTATAAAAAGCAAATGAACTCATAACATTGTAAGAATTATAGTTTATATTTGGCGTGGCCTCCATCTGAACAATCCCTCCAAGAAGTACAGTTGGCTGCAACGCAACAGTGGCTAAACGCATCTACATTACACAAGTAAATATCCCTCGGGCTCCGGACGGCGTTGGCATGCATGAAAACGATATATTTGCTCTTATTATTGGCGGCAGCGATTGAATACAAACATCAGCACAATAAATCGTAACGTGCTCTGCATTTGGGAGCATTGCCAGCATGCGTGCAATGCGAACATTTTCAATTAACAATACACTGGAGGCGAAACCCAAGACGAGTTTCGAACCACGCGCGGCTTGCTGGAGCCTACCGAAGCCAATAACCAACAGCAAACAACAATAAAATCCACGGCTTGTTATATAATCCCGAAGAGTTGAAATGGTGGTGCAACTGGTGCAAGGCGCCATTAAACTTATTTCTTCTCTTCTATAAAATACTTTAGATCTTCATTCCACTTGATTCAATTTCCTAATTCAATCCTAGACGCGTGTCACCAATAATAGATAGATAGATAAGTAATGTGCCGCCAACAAAAGACGCCGCGTGCGTTGTGACAATACGGTGCGTGAGGTGCACGCGCCGCCCCGGAAGCGCCGCATTAACTATGAATTAAACACCCCCGGAGAAGCGTGTCGCCGATGCGGGCGCAGGTTCACACCGGAATATTTGCCTTCCACTTGATTTATCGCGCACCGTCTGCGATTCCGAGTGCGTCCATTGTGCAAATTGTGGCGTCGGTGGATCTTGAGCACGTCGCGGCGAGGCGCTAATCGGACGTAAAGTGCACACATTGTTGTGTGCCTTGATACACTAGCATACATGTGAATACTTTTCCTGGGAAAGTTCAACTTGCCAACTTTACAACCTAATAATATCATATTAGATTAAATTGGAAAACATATAATAGAAATATAAGTAGAATAAGTAGAAGTTGAGTATGGTTACAAAGTGTTTAATACACTTACAAAATATTAATTTGTTGCCCTCTGAAAGTCTCTTCTGATGTGAAGGTATATTTAGTACTTTGTTTGTTTATATATGACTTGTTGATTGAAAAGGTTGTGTGGTAGTGGTCAACGGCTAATTTTGAAGATTATGTGATTAGTAGAAAGTGTGGCTGTGTGACTGGTCATTACGGTGTTTTAGGTTTTTCAATTTGTGTTTGCAGTTTCGAATGTTTTCTTTAATTGCTAAATGCTTATATATGTTGGTACCTGCATATGAGTAGTTTTGCAAAAGACTATTAAAAGGACTGTTACTGTCATCCCTGAAATTAAATTAGATTAGTAATTAATTCAAATAATTATATTGTTCTTTTTTAGTGCGTACTGCATCCACGCCGATTACCGATATCGTACTTGAGCGTCATGCCATTATACTGCATCAACTATTAGGATTATTCGCATGTCCCCAGATTAGGCACCTCACTATCACTGCTTACCGACTGAGCTACGGAACGAGGCTAACAATTTAGTATTATCTAATTTGATCTCAAGCCGGATTAATTAACAACAAACATCATGTTTTTGCTTTGTAGTGAAGTATTTGCAGGTTTATTTACAGCTTAGAAATTTAGAAAATTAAATAACTTATTTTCTAAATCCTGTTGTGAAGGATTATAAATTAAAGAGTGGTGTGGACATTAATCATAAATCAACAAAAATTCTACTGCTACTTTCTGGATGTTTAATATATAAAAAAGAATGTAAACATTTTGCCATCATTTGGTGGTTTTGGCTGCTTTTGAGGTTACCACAGCAATTTAATTATATTATATAGAAAATACCACTTTTCTTTTTTCTTCTTCTGAGAACTATATTTTAGCAGTTTAAGAAGCAAAATTCGTGACGGTGTGATTCCTTCCTGAATTTTATCACGCTATCTTCAGAGTTTACAAGTTATTGTAAAGAAAGCATTATAAGAAATTGCGAGTGGTGCTCATTAAACTCTTCAAATTAAAAGTCCCTTAAACAAATGAACGACTGCGGCAATAATTTGCTGTAATGAAAGCACACTGCGCTGTAAATTATCCTGCAGATTGTTCACCGTCTCCGACTCGATGTGGTAGCAGACGGAAATAGCCACAGGGCGATTTCCGACATACTCCTGAAACTCCTTGAATGTAGCATGTCGATATGCTACATAGAGCCTTTACAGTGTGCACGTGCAGGCTGCTTGTTGTTATTGTTAAAAACCCAATACTTATCTCCTAATAAAATCCAAACTGCACAGATGTGGATTTTAACAATTCAACAGCTCAACATTCTTCCGTCTTCTTCGACCCATTACATCCATACTGGCATACAGTTCGACCCTGGCTGAAGCCAAATCCGAAGAGGAGTAGTATGCGCGTTAAAAAACTATTAATTCATTGAAATGACAGGCGACTGCGTATGCAGCGCAGGCAATGGTCGAAGACGACGCGCCGACGTCCTTAAATCAAATTCAACGTTTTATAATTGTCTCGCTTCGCTCGTCTGCATCCACCGGAGGGAAATATAAAGCGCGCGCTTTTAACTACCAATAAAGCCATTTCACGAAATAATAAATGCGCGCACCGATGGCGATATCCTTTGTTTCGTTATTAATAAATCATGCGAAATGAGCGCCCACATTACATGGAATTATATCGGTTGGAGTGCCCTTTACGATATCTACCAAATTATTATAGTTTAAAGCGTTAAAGCGTGCTGGGAAACACGGATCATGATGGGGGAGGCTATGTAAACGTTTTTAGTAGTTGGCTAAAATTCTTAATTTATGATTAAAGACAGAACTGTTATTCACTTACTTGCAAATTTCTAGCTCTATTTCAACAGATTGCAGTGCAGCTGATATAATATTATCACATGTTATCACATCAAATAATTGAGCATTTGTTTGTTAGCATTGTCAATTAATTTCGCAGTTTGAAATTTTTTTTAATAAAGTGCACATTTGGTTGCCTAATTATTTACAAGCTAAAATTTTTATATTTCTTTAATATCATCCATTTATTAGCAATCAGAAAATACATACATACACAATACTAATGGGGTGACATAAAAACTTGTTTATAAAGCTTTTTCATAAACTTTCGAAGCGTCTTCCAGTGAAAAAAACTTCTCTAATTATCCAACAAATTGGTAGGAATTAATTGTTCAAGTAGTGGTTGCAAAATTATGTTGCTGTGATTTTAGAGCTTGATGTGATGTGATGTGACGTGTGCTTTTAAGATCTTCATGTATTGATTGTTTAAGACATACCATGACGCTTTAGTGATTATTTGATTGACATCTTTGAATAATTGTCTCATTAGATTTGCATGCACAGCCCCAAAGTTTCTGAGTTTCTGCTCAGAAACAAAGCCAACCTTTGCCTTTTTTCGGCTATGTGTTGTTTGCATAAATTTTCAAACTGGAATAAAAATTAGCAAATTACAATATCGTTGAGTGTGGTCCCGAAGTATTTAATATCCAATATGTAAATGTAATTTAACTATAATTCTTACCGGCTGCTTTCTTCAGTGTATAAGATGCAATCTGCATTATTATCAATAATACTGAGGAGGAAAGATACTGAAGAAGGCAGTAATTGTTATAGTAAGCTTTCATCTACATAACAAATTACAATAGTAAAAAAATGGCACGCTTATTTATTATAGACAAAAATAAATAATTAACATGCCTACTATGTCTACTATTTTCTGCATGATATGAATTGATATTTAAGCTAAACCAAGCTAAACTCAACAATTTATTTTCAATTCACTTATGCAAAGTTTTTAATAGGTAGATCGTAAAATACATATTCATCGACATACCTAATAAGTATAAGTAATATATTGAGTTTGACATTTTTATTTAAAATTAATTCTTTCCTCGCAACTTATTTATTAGAACACAAATTAATTTCAGTGTAGTATTTTCATCCAAATACATAAAATAGCAAAACGAATAAAAATGTAAATCGAAATGGAAACGTTCTCGATGCTTTCTTCATCACGCATTGCTCATAATGAATGAATTTAAATTCGTGCGCGGCCGCAGACAAACACACGTACGGAAAACAGGAAGATACAAATATTAGTTTTCTCCGACTAATAACGACAAGCGCCAGTGCGGCCGGTGGAAAACTCGACGTCGCGGCCCGCCTGTGTTTTATTGCCCACGAGGTGCATAAAACGCGGCGGATGAAAGGCACCGACCCCGGGGCCAAGCGCCAGGCACCGGGTACCCATAAAAATAGATCATTCTAAAAGTCGCTTGGCATTTGAATTATTGGCGCGGCCAGTGGACCGCCGGCGCTTGGAGCACTAATCGCTTTGTAATTTTAATTTTAATATGCAAAAGCCATCCGTGTGCTCTGTTCTAGTAGACTAATAGGCGAGCAGACTCATAGAAAAGCTGTGAACTGCCGGGAAGAGACACTCGATGATATTTGATATGTGCCGCGATGAACACGTTGGGTGATTATTTCTACTCTTTACGAGGAGACGTAAGCGTTTTTACGACTTGATTCTAGATGAAATGTTATAATCTTTATTATCATCTAAAACACATTTGTAATCGTTACGCATTATTTGTGTTGTTTATGTAAGAGTAAATTGTTATGCTTGTTTTTGCATCGAATTTTTAACCCAATATCATCTGATATATCTATTGAATTTGTACGGCATGAAGTGCGTGACTTTACATAAATTAAATATGATGTTTCAATTAATTTAATTTTTTGCACTAGAAAGATCAACTTTTACTCTATAAAAAGCAGTATATTTGATTTAATTCTGAGGAATATATAAACTTGACAAGAGAAAAGAAAGGATTTTTACCATTTTGTCATGTCTTTTGATCACGAAAAAGTCAAATCAAAAGTTGCTTGTGCTCCAACTTATCGAATTTTTACATTTAATGCGCTTTCTTAGAATTAATTGAAAATAGTTTTTTAACGTTACAAAAATGATATCTTGTGTGTGAAAGAATTGAAATGTAGGCTGAAAACGAGGAAGTTAATTTCCAACATTTTTGCGTCAATAAAACAAGGTAACTTAGACTATAAATAACATCTATTGAGCTCACACCTATAAAACTTGAGATATGAATTTTTTAAAAAAGTGTTTTGATAGCATCTTTATATCACAATACGTCCGTAAGAAATGCAATAGTGAATGACGTCAATAAAAATTGTTTGTGTTAGACAATAAACAAAAGACAATAAATGTTAAGGGTGGTTTAGCACAAAATTGATGAAAAATTGATGCTTCAGATTTGGTTTCAGTTCATTTTCCATGAGAATGTAAAGATATGGTTCACGTCCACGCAAAATCGTGTTTTTTGTTGCACACTGATATCGACATGCAAATTCATGGTAGCACGTTTTTCACTTGTTTGGCATGCATTCGAGTGTGGGTTTGGCAGTTAAATATCGAAGCCAACGATACGCCCAACTCGACGCGAGTCTGCAAATCATCCTCTCCAGTGGCAGGCATTATAATGCGGCCAACGTAAAAAAGAACGAACCTAAAAAAGCACGCCAGAAAAAGACATTACATCCACACATCTCTAGCTCTTTGTGGTGCAGCCAAACCTGCATCATCATCATCATCGCCATGCAGTCATCGTCGCTCGCATTGTACGTAGTAAATTTCATTCCTATATTCTTATTTATTAATATTTCGTTATTTATGAGGATTTTTTAGCCAGCAATTCAAAATTGCGTCTCGAATGAATCGAAATGAAATTTTCATTGCGACACTAAATCAGCATAACATTATCCAGTCGCTCGAAATGACTGGAGCGGAATTGTTGGACTGGCTGTGCAGGGAACGAGATGACTCGGTTGTCAAGGAGACGGCAAACAGCCGCCGTGCACCGATTCGCCCTCTGCGATTCGATTTCTGGCTGGCAGTGGCGGCGAAAATCCCGGAAATGGAGTTGCTTCGCGAAGGCGGATGAATCAAAGCGTACGACCGCCAAGATATGGAATATGGTAATCTATTAAGGAGTTTGCGGCTGGAATTAGTACTGTTGGTACAAACTTCTTTGTATCAGTAACAAGTTTCAAGGTAGTAATCTTTTGAATTCCAATTTGACAAACATAACACAAAGGAATTGAATATCAAACAATTTTCTTTGATATACAGTTTAGTTTTACATGGTGCACATTTTTGGCAAAATTTTATAAAACTGATTAGCAGTCGTTATTTTAATTAATAATACAGTTCAGGGAAACTTAAAAATGCTTTTTATTTTACAATCTGTATTACATTTAAATATGCTTAGTAAGCAGGTTATGTACTGCACCCACGCCTATTACCGACACCGTACTTGACTTTTATTTGAATATCCTGCATCAACTACCAGCGTTATCAGCCGTGATGAAATCTGTGAGAGTATATATATATATTACAATAGGTTCAAATCCTAGGAACCTGTTTACTGACTGAGCTTATTCTGATCAATTCTGCGCTATAAAAATTACTAATCTGAATTTGTCAGTAGTAACTTTACTCAAACCACTACAGAATCAACTGAAATGACTAAAATTGTATATTGATATTTCCAATACTTGAAATATATTTAACCGACTATTCAAATCTTCTTTGTAGTAGCGCTTGGCATTAGCTTAATTAAGTCAACAAATTCATGCATACGTCAGTTAGATCGAGAGTTGCAAACATGTCGTTTGATTGGAAGCGCGAGCGCGTTAATTAACAAATGTACGACTTTTCCTTGCATATTTGTATTTATCGATCAGCTCACATTCCATTCGCACATAGACGATAAAAGAAAGCAAAAATTAAAAGATTTGGCCTTGGTTTCATGAAAATATTAATGCGTTTGTAATTGATTAGCATTTCAAAGCTCATAGTTTATAATTCTATATTTACTTGCCACCAATTAGTCATAAATTAAGTTGTTACTTAACATTTTACTACTTAATTAATCAGATTAGATTTGCACATTAATAGGAAATGTCCTTAAGTTATTGATTTAACAGCGCTAACAATCTAGCAACAGTATAAATTATAATGTTATGAATGTTATTATAATCTTAATATAAAATTAGGTTTTATCTATAAAGGGAATACAATTAAATTGTTCAGTATATAAGAGGTACAGTATTTCAATAAAACTACCGAATTATCTTCCATCTTTATTTTAATTATGCCTTGATATATACTTAAGTGCATTATTATTTTTATCCAATTTTATGCGCACAAATCACTTTTTAGTATCTTTTGATGATACACCTGGAGTTGAGTCAGGATAGTTGTTTTGTCACAATGTTTACAATTTACTAATGGTAAAGTAAAGTATCCTAGAATTAATATGTCGAAGCAAAGAAGAGATGCCTAGGTTTTAGCGGTGTCTAATTTGTCATTTTGTTTTATATAGATGATAATAAGGAGATGATAATGCAATCGCACACATGAAGCACAGCGTGAAGGTTAATTATATCATCACAAATCTTAATTATCTAATATTTACAATTATAATTTTCAAAGAGTATGATAAATTCACGTTTGTGTACAATATCAAGCATTAAATATCCAAGTTGTTTAACAAAAAACAGTTTTCTAAACTGGACCATTCTAGGTATCCTATCATCAAGGAATTCATTTTTTCAAAAATTTACAAAAGCATCAGTTGTAAATTGTGTATTGAAATCAAGCAAACAAAAACGATGATATAATGAGAATATATTACACTTGAATTCATTCTTAGTGTACAGTAATAACTGGCATAATTAAAAAGTCATTGCCGTCCAATCTGAAGATGTAGTAAGTGGTATTATTTAACTGACTCTCTTTTCCACTGCCTAATTCTTATTGCCATCTTTTCTGTACATTGATAAAGCCAATAGTATGAAATTGGTCTAAATTAAGCTATCTTATATAGTAACTTCCACTAAATGAATTAATTCTAACGGTTTTTATACTTTTTTTTTGCATAACAGTTGGCTATTATTTAGAATATTAATTGTATTGATTTAGAACTAAGTTTTTTAAAGTAGAAATTACTTTTTATATTGCAAGCATAGAATCGAATTTTAATAGTATATATCTTAATTATGTGAAATTTCGGTTCAAACGAATGTTCTTTTATTCAAATCAAGTAGATATTTCAGCTTACTATACCAGATTGGTAAAGTATTTATAGTAATTCAACATAAATTTATTATTACAGTTTGTAATATAATGATGTAATTATAAACATTCCACCTTAACTATAGAGAAGTTACAATAAAAATTGTTCAGATACACAACAGGTGAAGTATTTCAATTAAACCACAGAGTGGTTTGATCTATCTTCTATCTTCAATTCAGTGCTGATATAATTAGAGTTTTAATTGAGTGCACTATTTTATCTCAGTTATTTATGTTGATTACAATTGAAATTTTCAGGTTTAGAAATAATCTTTTTTTATACAAGTACAACATCATTACTATGATGTGGAGATCTGCAATTTGCCCACCCCATCTTGATCGCGTTGATCGTCCGATTTTCGGATATAATCTCGCTTCCCGCTATCATCCCTTTTCATTCTCAGCGCAATAGCTACGTCGAGGACAGCCGCCCGGCGCGGACATACAATTACAATTTGTCGCTATTGTTTAGAGAGGGTTGTTCTGCTTTCCGGTGTGCGCATCGTCCTTTGCTCCAGTCAGTGCTCACAAATCCTTGTTGCGCTTGTTGCGGTGCGTAATCATCTGCGGGGGGTGATTTTAAGTAGGTATGATTTGATGCACATATATCGAGAGGACAGAGAGAGCTGAGACATAATTGTCCATAATATTAGTCACAGGTTGCAATACGATTACAAGTGTTAATATATTTTACTTGTTTTGTTCAACAACTAGACTGACAAAATGTTTAATGTAATATTATTTGCAGTACAAACATACATATCTTTTACAATATAAAAGTTTTCTTTCTCTGTAATTCGGTATAGTTCTTTAGTATAATGATTTTTGATTGAACGATTTGACATATTTTGTTCCAATTCGACTAAGGGAATTACAGATGAAGATTACTTCATATCTGTAATTTATTTTATGGAAAAAACATTAAATTTTTGATCGAAGTGGAATTAACGGCATTCGATTAATCATGATTTTCTAAAAAAACAGGTTTTTCAAAATTTTCAAATCGTCAATCATTTTTTTTTTAATTTTGATTTTAGTGTTTGACCGTATTTAGGTTGCGATTTGATATATTGTCCCATAACTTTCGTCATTGTATTTAGATTATTTAGCTGTCTTCAATAACAATTTGTGAATAGATACCAAAGAAATGTGTGAAAACTTGATTTATTTATCTTTAATAGTTTCGAAGTTATAATTTCTCAAAGTGAGAATTTGTGAAAAAGTGCAGACGTTGATATAAACGCATATTCGGAACAAATATACATTTGGAATGAAATGAAAGTATGTTTACTAGATTAAGTATGAGTTGCTTAATACCACACTAGTATTCCAAATTTCTTGACGGATTTAATTTTGGAGATAGAATTTTTTTAGTAAAAAAGTTAAAACTCAATTTTTACTCATTATATTTTTAATTAGGTGTTCTCCAATACATTTTGTTTCTAGTTATTGATGTTATTAAAGTTATTTATTTTGAATATTTTTAGAGTGGTAGTAAATGAGATTGAATTTTACTATTATTTAAGTTGACCTTTTTAGAGACATGTTAAAGTAATTAAAACAAGCAAAAGGTTAATCATTTTACAGTCAAAGATGGTTTTGAATCTATTTATTCTTACTAAATAATGGGTTAAACCGTTAGATTGTATAATATTAAATAATAAACTTTAAAGCCTCAAGTTGTATTTTTATATACGACCCTTCCTAACACCTTGAACAGGTGAACAGGTGATATATGAACAAGCAGATTCGCTTGATTGTTATCGAATGCGCCAATCCAAATATAAACATGCACAAGGATGCATTATAGTTAGTCAATCAAAATCTAGAATCATCGACACCTTTCAACGTTCATTGAAATTTCTATTAAATGTATCTCCGTCCAGTCTGTCTGGACTGTCTACTTAAATCAGCTGATGTAATTTATCACTACTCTGTATGATGAAAACTAACACTTGATTTACTCTGCAAGTACTTTCATTCCGTATTTCATAAAATTTTGTTTCGCTTGTAGAGTTAATAAAGTGTTCACCTATGAAGTTGAGCAAAAATTTAAATTGCTGATCAGTTTATCCGGTCGACAAGTTCTAGCCTTTTGTGCCGCTCATCGGATTTTATTTTCATTGTCGCTTTGAGCATTTTTCTTTTGCTTATTTCTTCGTAATGTTAACTCGCGCTGGTGATGCGAAGGGAACGGTTGATGGTTGTTGGTGCGCGAGATGAAATTACCGCCGGCTTGTTCCAGCACTCGCCGCCCCCTCATCGGCGACTGTTTTGCTCGCGCGCATCTCTCGTCTTGTAATCATGACTTCAATCGAAGCGGCATTTTCGCAGTTTTTTCATCTTTGATTATGCGCCAAACTCACGCCAAACGGGAAATGAAAAAAATGAAGGATGAAATTATAAACTAAGCAATTGGACAAACGCATCATTTTATTTTATTCCAACACATTTAGAAATTAAAATTGCCAATTAAAAGGTCAAATTGCTTTTACTTAAACCTTTCCAAATTAATATGTAGGTTGCTCATCTATTGGAACTTTTAGCTTCTAACCGTTTTGAGGTTGAACAAGTCTGATACCATGAACCACACCTGAACACACCGACTCTCCAGATTCGTTCTGCGTCGCATACCGAAACGGTTTGCATCTCTTAGGAGTCAACACTTGAAATTTCCGACACGTTGCCAGCTCCGCAGTACAGTCCGCCGATCCTGCTGGGAAACGCTTCGCCGTTTGAGTTTCGGACAAGTTTCCTCGTGAGCGCATCCAAGCTTGTAAAGCTCGCGCGTAATTCGTTTACGCCGGTGCTGGCGCGACGAGCCGGGTGCATTCGCTCGGACAATACAGTTAGCGTTGGCTGCCTTGCAGGCGGATTGGGGCGGCGTGCACACTTCAATAATCACGCGCGCCCGCTTCGAGGGGATGCGGCAGCAATATAGAATTAGAAAGCAGCGGCGCTCCGAGCGTAGCCCACACCCTCTTTGTGCAAATAACCCGAGCGCGCGGTGCCCACGACAAACCGCCCGCCGCTGTGCAAATCCGTCAATCTATAATAGCGTTGGCGCCCCCGCAAAAATTCAGCGGGGCATTCAGAGCAAGCGTGGACAATTGTGCTTATTATAGCTAATTATTTTCAACTGCGAAGGGCGGTGTGTTACCACAACAGCATGTGATTATATCAAGTTGTAGCAATAAGGGCTGCTTTTTAAATCTGTATAAATAGAGAAAGTATGAAATTTGAGCCAAACATGTCTCCAAATTTATTTCTTCATTGAATGATTAAAATATAAATACAAAATTTACAAATCTAGTGCTTATTGTGTTAAATTCAGATGCAGAGACATTAAAGAATATCTATATTTGATTCAGTATGTTTGCTTTGCAGCTATGTGAATTTTAATAAATCATTTCAATAGAAACTAACTATAACACGTACTTAATATTGCAAAATGTCCAAAAGGAGTTTTGATACTAAATCAACCTCATACTAAGAAGGGCAGCCTCAAAAGCTTTTAATTTTTTTACAACCTGCTGAGTACACCTCTTTGACATAAATGTCACTACGATATATTAACCCCAAAAATCTCTAGAAAAATAAATAATTGCATAACTTTATTTGTCCAAATAAAAACTTTTGCATTAGATTAAAAATCGACCGAGACAATGAAAAAGAAAAACAGTCTACTTCACTCGATTCAGGAGCTTTCATACTATTTGCTCAAATCACCAAGCTTTGTCTTCACTTGTTGAACAAATGTAATTAAGTATTTTAGTGACGTAATACTTTAATATCTTTATGTCAATAAAATTTTACTTTAAAATTTACTAGTATTTTCTTATTACAACATTTTCGGCATGTAGTAAATATTACTTTTCTTGTTATTTTTGGAGCGTACTGCAAGTATGCCAAACACCGACACCGTACTTGACCTCGACTCACCAGACCATACTATACTGCACCAGGGTCATCAGCAGCTGTTGCAGCAGGATTTGAACCCGTTTCCCCCGAATATGCACCTCGCTGTTACTGCTACAGTCAGACGGCTTACCGACTGAGCTACGGAGAAGGGCAGAAGACACTAGTAAGTGAAATCTTATCAACATAATGAATATTAAACACTTTGTAACCACACTCAACAACACTCTTGAATATCTATTATTCTGACCTGCAATACATTTGAAAAGCACAATTTCTAACATGTGACCGTACCACAATCATTTCCCCTACTCTTACTCATTGTTGTCTTTGACAAGTCTATTACAACTGTGAACATGTGTAATTCTAATCCTATTTGCACCAGCCGCGAATGTATCTCAGTCGGATCGCGAAAATCCTTTATTCCGCATCTGTTGCAATGCGCTCCGGCTGTTGGGCTTTACGCTGTTGGTTTACTATTTCGTTGCGTATTGACACTGCACATGCTCGACATCAAACGCAATCCGATGTGCTGCGATTATTGGATTGCAATGGCAAAGGAACTGCACGTTAAAATGCAGCGCCTTTTTATTCCTTCAGCTGGTAATGCCATTAGAATTCAAATGTAAATGAATCGATAAGCTGATTGTACCTCCGTCGCCCTCATTGCAAGTAAAAAATTTATTCCGAAACTGTTCGCCAACCACAACAACACATTCGTTGCATTACAGTTATCGCAAGATGATAACCATTAGATAGAGCACTGCAAGCGGGGTAGACAATAATATTTGATAAAAAAAAAAAACACGCACATTAATGCCAATTAAGGTTCGAGTGCATTTATTGCCGCGGTAATAAAATAAATACGCTGCCGCAATTAAAGCTCGTTTCAGTTTGCTCTGCTTTTGCAATGGGTGGTAAATATTAATATTGCATATTTCATTCGAGCGCAGCTCGATAATGGCGATAATATTTATTACTGTTTTTGGTGAGTAGCAGGCAGCGGACGAATATGTTGTAAATCAATTTAGACAAGTTAACTGCTTCCGCGAAATTGCTAATTAGTAATAATTGCTCTGTTCTTAAAATTTACGAAGCAATATAACAATATATGCACTACATTATTTCAACAGTTTTCTATGCAATATTTTCATATTGATTTATGCAAATCAACTGAACGAATGATTGATTTGAATCTTCTTTAAACCTTGACTAGCTTGGAAATCTGTCTTATAATTTTGCCGGAATCAGCAGGACTCTAGTTCTATCAAGTCATCTATCAAATGACAAATGATCCATTTTGTTTGTTAATATTTTTGAGAAAAACGAGAATTTGTTTTAAACACGTTCTAGGTTAATAACTTCTTTAGATTTGATAAGCAATATATATTCGAAACTTTATGAAATTACCAATACGATGCATTAACTTCCAAGTAAACCAATTAAATAAATAAATTTATTTATCAGTTGTTGGTAAATTAGTTTTAGCTTATGCTAAACTATTGCTATTTTGTATTTAGCATAGCTATATTTAAGAATAAGATTAAAATAGGTATATACTAACAAATTTATTCATTAGTTGTTGATAAAGCAAATAACTAAATTAAGAAGCGCTGAACAGAGAAAATAAAAGAAAGATTGTTTACATTATTTAACCTTCATTTGTCCAAAAGGGTGTTTATGGCATAAAGGCCTTTGTAGAAGAGTAAGAGCGAGCTAACTAAATACTCAGTAAACTAGTCATCATAATAGATCATTCACACTTTCATGTAAGCTAATTTGACTCACCAAATTCATCATAAATTATATCACCTTGTCCAATCTTCAACCAACTTACAACTATTGTCCTCTTCAACCAACAGCAAAAAATCAATCAATGTCACATTAATGAGAATTACAAATGATTCATATATTTGATACCAATCATTCTGTTGGTATCAATTTGTATGCCTAACAAATGTTGCGAATCGTTACGAATCAAAGTAACTATAATTTCATTTCAACATGTTAGACACTAACGAGAAATTTTCGCTCGTCCGCACGAATTTCCCAGCGCACAATCAACAGATTATGCGACGTACGGGCGACACCCTTCGAGAAACATCAAAGTATCCGTAACAAGTGTAACTACAGCGTGTCTAAAAACTAGCAAACAATCAGCCGAGCAATAGAATAAAACGGTCCCTGGGCGCTATCGTAGACACAGGGTGCGCGCGTTGTCTGCATGGGAATGAAAACTGAAGCAATGAAGAGTGCAGGAAAATAGAGACCTCGCGGCAATTTGCAGATATCCCAATGGAACATGTCTAGACTGCTGTGTAAGTGTATACAAGTGTATACTCCCCAAACAGCATGTTGCCAACGGTGAGCTTCTGGAACACCCGAGAGATTATTAACACCTAATGAACTAATCCTAGTAGCCACCAAATGCCAATATGCAGAATACAACCATATACCATTAAATAAATTAGTAATAAGTTATCTTTAATAATATGGATACATTTTTTACATTTCTACATCAGGAAAAACAAATGATTTGCTGATCGTATCATTATCACAAATCAATTATTTCTGTTTCTATAGTTTTGCCAGAGGCCACTACTATGGTCAGTGCTAACGAGTCCATACAAAGTTGGTTGCTCAACAAAATTAGACAAAAATATATAGTGCAATGTAAAGTATCGTGACTAAACAAAATATATTGGTATGAAAAGTAGAAAGTTACAAGAAACGACTCACTTAGATACTTAGATACAATCTGATAAAAACGAGAATTCAATAAAAAACAATTTGAAATTATTTATAACTAAGTAATACTAAAGTAAAAATATAGTTGTGAATGATTATTTTAATAGCAGCATTTTCATATATCTAGAAAAAAATTGTGAATATTTTTGTTCGGATTATCTTTTTTTAAGCGTACTCTATACTAGGAGTCAGCAACCTTTTTCAGAGAGCGGATTATTAAAAAAAAATTGTTTGCTTTTAGTATCTTTTTCTGTAGCATTACTAAGTCAAAGAACAATTTATTAACAATTTATAAAACTCATACGCCCGACACATGGAAATATACTAAATTTTTCAATGTTGATTAATAGAACAATAAACCCTTGTGCCCCAAACTGCAACGTGAGAAATAAATCGACAAAACAGATGAAAAAGCAATTTCGCACATTTTTGTCAGCAGTAACCTCAGGCTTACGCTATAAATTTGTTGTATTTTCTTGTATTATATTGGTGCTTTGGCGAGCCATACAAAATGTTGTTGCAGGCTGTGTACGGCCCTCGAGCCGTAGGTTGCCGACTCCTGCTCTATACCCATACCGAATTCCTAAATCTTCTATTTAGTTATACTGCAACAACTACTATGGTTATTAGCAGTTATTCGAACTGTACTTAGTACGATCATTACTTTTTTTAAACGTACTGAAACCATATCATTACCGATATCGTACTTAACCTTCCTTTCATTATACTGCATCAACTACCTACAGAAATCAGCAGAATTTCGTGTTCTCAGAATATGCACCTCGACGGGCTTACCAACTGAGTTACTTAGTGGGTATTACGTAATCTTCTAATAGGTAGTAATAATCTGAGTAGTAATAAAGAAATTTAAATGATCTTAAATATTTTATTTACACTATCATGATAGTTCTTAGTTGCTTGCATAGGATAGGATATTTTATCTAGTTTTTTTTTTTTTAATGGTATTACATTCCTACTACAGATATCTTTTATTTTGCTATTATTGTTAAATATATAATTATAATGTAGCAACATAGGCTAAAAGTAATTTTTTAATGAATATGACAACTATCTCCTTTTCTAATTCTCATCTCTACTACTCCTATTTACACCAGGCACTGAAAACTGATTTCAATACACCACATTCACTCTATTGATAAGAAGCTTTGTGCATCACGGTCTGTCTATCTGTCAATGTTTATTTATTAAGCAAGCATGAATCTGAAAGAAGTGAGTTTCAGCGTCGGACAGCCACGGATATATGATTCAATGGAAGAGTGGCTCAACTTCCACAGCGAAAGCACGAAGAAAACTAACAGAGGACAACAACACACTCTGACAGTCGACCAACAATCAGCTAGGATACAGTGTTGTTGCTCAGAAAATACTTGAATATTGAATAGGTTCGAATTGTTATCATTGCAACAGTATTCATTGTAACGCAACGTATAAATAAACGTTCAAGTTGGGAAGTTTGCTACATAAAAAATATTTCAATAAATCTAAAACATTTTGTCAACTTGGCTTCAATTGTAGTTCTTTTGCAGATAAAAATAGTTTTGCACAATTCCTTAGACTTCATTGTCTCAAACGTGGAGCTCCCGCCAGACAAGCCTATGTCCCGGACAAATTCGATTGTGAGAATTATTTTCGATTCGTTTGCTTCGACTACGTGCGCTGGGACACAAGCGATAGGGAAACTTAAACGAAATCGTCATAGCTCCAACAGAAAGAACTCACAAGAACGACTCAGCAACCGGGAAGCTTCGAGAATTTCACTGATTCTAGGTTGTTACAAACGGTTGGAAAAATTTTGTCAAATAGAGAAAGACTGGAAATGCGGCAAAGGACTATCAGGATGAGACGGAACAACCGAACAAGTGTGTGCCGACAGAATTTTGATACATTCCTTCCTTTCGTTTTGTCTATACCTTTATAAATTCCTCACAAACTATACTGACTGTTTCAAACAATCAACTCACAACCCGATATTGATGCAAAATAATTGTTTAGAGTGTGGAGTATGAAGGAAACTATTTGGCATATCTGTATATCAGCAACGCAATCCCGAGACTGACTAAATTGAATGATGCCAATGTTACAAAGTACAAACAAAACATAAAGCGGAAAGCTTTTGATTTAGATGCGAGTTTTGTTTCTGCAAATTCTAATTCTATTCAATTTTCTCTGCTTGGAAAATCCACACAGTACGAATTGGGAATATGAAATAAACCGGAGTAGATGTAGATGACAAGTTGAATATTACCTTTATCATATTTATAAATTGTAATCTTAATGGTGTATATGCAAATAGAATGTACATGAAGAAATGATTTTAGGTATTATTCATTGAATAAAAAATAGACTCAAAATGCTATTTTTAAGAAGATGACTAGGGATGAAAGCATGTTTGAGTCTCTAGAATATTTAGTTCCATTAATGCTTGATTTTTTTTTGTTACTTTTGCGATTTATTATATACTAAAAGCAAGCAAATTAAGCTAAGCAACCGAGTCTTTATTATTCGTTCTCTATGGATTTAATTCAACGCACTGTTAGGTGAATTTTCTTTGTTGTTAAGCGTTTTTCAATCACGCTGATTACCGACACCGTACTAGAGTTATTTTGGTATTGAATTCTGTCGAAATATATATTATATTGATCCTTATTATATACCAGAATATGCCAGCGGGCATTATTATTAATTTTGACATTAAGAATTTCTAAGTTTTCAATATAAAATACTATAAAATAGCCCTTAAATTGCACACTCTATACACCACGCTAAAGATCGACAATACGACGCATAAATCTGCGGAATGAATCCACACACTTGCAACAACTGCCTGGCAACAACTTAGCAGCATTTAACGCATTAAAACCAACCGCATCTGCATGCAATGACAATTTAAGCCGCGCCTCGCCTCTCGTCACGCAGCTTTATAACGCTCCGACATCGCAGCGCGCGCAAACGTGCGCTAATAAATAAAAAATATGAATTCGGTGCCGAGTGTACGACGTATCAAAAACGCCGATGCCTTTTCATCGCGGCGTGTAATTCATTTTTCCCTTTTTGATCAAGTCGCGCGGTCTATAACCGAGAAGATTTAAACCACTTTCACACCTACACCCGACGACCGCGCGCGGACAGATAAATAACCCCGGCCGCATTGTGTGCCTGCTTTTGACCGTTTTCCACGCGCTTTTACAAAAACGCCGAGAGTCGAATATTTACACACGACTAACTCCATGTACACTTCAATGTTAGGGTTACCAGATTCACATTGCACGTCCACAAACGGCTTGCAGACGGGTTGAGATGCGGTTGTGGTCTTGCAGGAAAGCATGGAAACCTTGTGAATATAAGAGGATAGTGACAAAGCCCGCAAACGCGACGCTTTCAAGTCAGAGTCGAAAGTCACGCAAGGAATACATACTATAATGAATGAAACTCATCGTGGTCAGCGTGGATGACTCGGAATAATAGGCAACTACCAACATAACTCCAAATGCTGGATATGGTTGCATAAAGTACGTGAGACAGTAGATGGAGAGTGGTGTACGGTGTAGTATAGTAACTGTCAGTCGCTAATGTTTATCACAATAATAAAAAAGCCATGTATCATTTTAACTGGTAAGCGTGACTGTAGAAACGAAACAACCTATGGAATCAAATTGTACACTTTTACAACTAAGAGAAAAGTCTAAAAAAAATTCATATTTAGTCGAAATGAAAAATACATTTTCTTATAGTCAAAAAGTTATCTATTGAAATTGTTTATAATAATTAGTTCCAAATTAATTACAAATCTTTTAAAACCGTGGAGAAAATTGATCAAATTAATGAAACAATAATTTTACACCAATTGTTTATAGTTTATAGTGGTCTAGCCATAAAAATTCCCAATCTACGGGCTACATGTGTTTTTCAAGATTTCAAAAAATGACCAAGTGACCAAGACCAAGTCATATGCTTTCTATAAACTTAATTGTATTTCTACTACAGGTGATTGTCTATCACATATTTGGCATAATGGCCAAAAAATAATAATAATTTTAAGGTTTTAAATTTTCTAAAATTTTGTAGACTCAGAAACTGACAGCCATTACGTAACAATACATTTCCAATTTCCAACCAAGATTTATTTTACCTAAGATTGCTTATTTAGATATAAAAATTATTTATTACCAAGAAAATTTCAAATTGATAAAATTGTGAACTTTCAAAGTAATTAACAAAATAATACAAATAATTCTTAAGTGTGTTTAGAAAATAAAAGAAAACGGATTGAGTATATGGCGTAGGATGTTGATGGCAATTTACCTGCTGCTAGTTGTCGATGCAACAGTAGTAGGAAGGTAGGATGGATAAACACAAACTCCGCCTCACTGCGCGCCAATCCTGCGGGACTGCCGAAACGCGCATGTTGCTGCGCGGCGACCCGTCGATACCGGCGGTTCAAGCAAAAAAGCATGCAATTGATTTTACCTGAGTAACTGCAGACACACCAGAATCTTAATTATTGCTCATATTTAGATAAACATTGTAAAATAAACATAGGAAAGTATGTTTAGAAATTCATTTTCAAAACCAGCAAACAGTTAAGCAAATAATACAATAAATAATAAATCTAGTTATTTAGAACATTTGAGGTAGAACAAAGTACATTTTAAAGCTCTAATCTTCTCCAATCAATCTTCTCTGAGTAATTGAATGGCGTTCTTAATTTGTTTAAACACCTGAATTGTTGTAATTATAGAAAATAATTTTATTTTGTTAAAAAGCACTCAAATTAAAAGCAAGTTAGTTTAATATTCCATACCATTAGCGACGTCCTTGCACACCAAGCATACTTAGTTTTTGACAGAGAAACTAAGAAACAGTAAGAAAAATGCCAACAACAGAAAATAAATTTTGTGTTAAATTCAAAATACCTAATGAATAATGCGTAGGGATACTAGGACCGGGGTGTAAATGCTGATGCGTTTTCATGCTGGAAAGTTAGTTGCAAATGCAAATTTGCGGTCTCTATGCGTAGCCTCCCAGAGCGTCGATGGTAACATGTAAAATTGCAAATTTGAATAATTTGATCGAATATTATACATGCGTTTGCGCCCAACGCCATTTCAACTCCATAAATCTACAGATTAATATTGCTACATTAGCTACATATTTACAACACGATTTGCAATGTAAATGTTGCCCCAACAAATAATAATAATAACAATGTTCTGCAATTAATTTTACCAAAATATATGCAAAAAATCAATTCAAAATATCAAATAGATTATTTAATTTAAAACACGTTTTTATGCTAACAGTAGATTGATAGTAAATATATCCGGGTTTTTCAAGTTCCGGCATGATGAAAAGTGAACAAGAGACGCGTTTTGCATTCATTTTTCTTGAATAAAAACCCCGCGGTTATCAAGCAAATGAGAGCTTTTTTGAAACGTGCAGAAAATGTATAAACCTGTTTCTTTTATTTCCATCGCAGGGTAGATGCGCAGGGTGCACGTATGTCGCTCACGCAAAGCATGCATTATGTATAGGGTACAACTCAATTACACGAATTAAATATGTCACAACACGTCCGCCCTCACATCATGTTCGTTTTCGCGCCGATGAATGCAATGATGGTGTGATGACGCAAAAGAATGAAGTGACATGCGGTCATAATCACGACACATGACCCTAAGACAATTGTTTGATATAGCTATATTACGGTAATAGTATACATAAGATCACTGCTGATATTTTCCCGTTTCAAGAAGTACAGTTTTTAGAGAATAACACTTGGAATATGATTATCATATTTAAGTTTGTTATATTTTGTTAGAGTTAAGCAAGTTTTCTTTTATTTGTCTTGCACGTTTGTAACAATCATTTCATCCGGTGTGAACGAAAACACCGAGCTTGAATGCGAATGCCAAAGACTGGAAGAGGGATGCAAGTTGCTTGATTAAGTTACAAAACGCTCTGATTTTCACTTGTTCGCACCCTCTTCGCTCCCTAGGCGTGTAGGCGGTACACGCAAATAAATGGCATACACATTGCCATTGCGGGGATGCATGTTTGAAGTGACTATCTATGTGAACGTAAGTGTACATTCTCGACATGGTGCACTGCGTTTATTCGCAGACTAGACAAATTTGTTCTTTTAATAACACGTCAGCAACTCAAATTTCAAAATGCAACTCTATTTTACATTTTAATTCAATTTTATACCAAAGAAAATATTTCAAAATCTTTCTTTCTTACACTTACTTACACAAACAAAATATTATTACTAAAATATATTTACCAATTTTCTAAATAAAATTATGCGCAATTTGGTACAGTAACAATTATTTCTATTTATACGAAAATTTATACTGCACAATACCGTTTATAAAATACTAATTAGATAATTCTGTTCAGTTTTGCCAACTATACTCTTTAACTATAGTAGAATACTATTTATAAAATGTTTATTGGCCGTCCCCTTAGCATTTTCCTACCTAATTCATACAGGTAAAAAGATGCGAGTGTTCTGCGGATTTTATATATTACCGCGACATCTAGTGATCAATAATATTGTTTAACTTTTCTAGCTGAAGAAGCCTGCAACTACTTACTATGCAATAAAAATTAAACAACCATAAAGTAACAAGCCATTGGTGGGTTGCCCGCGGCATGCGGAGGGTCTCGAGTGTTAAAACTTTGTTCTTTGTCATCGATACATATCCTATATCAGGGGTTCGGTTCGTGGGCCGTACACGGCCCCCAACAACCTTTTATACGGCCTGCCAAAGCACCAACGTGATTCAAGAAAAAACAACAAACTTATAGCGCGCCGTTACTGCTAAAAATAATGTGTGGGTTAGGTTAGAAATTATTGTTTTCTCTTTTTTATCTTTTTGTCGATTCATGTTATACGCTGCATTTGGGGCACAAGGGTCTATTGTTCCATTAATCATTATTAAAATAATTTAGCCTTAGGTCAATATATCGTATTGAAGAATATTATTTTCATGTGTCGGGCGTATTAGTTTCATAAATTGTCAATTTTTTGCCTTCGCAATGCCGCAGAAAATTCAGTATTGCTCAAAACATCTTCACATGTTTCGATTATAATTGTTAAACATATCCATTTTACGGCTACTGAGTTAAAAAAATATTTTGGTTGCAAATTAAAGAAATTAGCCCGAAATGTAAATTGTATAATTTTTGTTCTCCGGCCATATCATGATTTATTTTTGATAATACACAAGTTCCAATAAGCGGCCCGCGCAAATTTAATTGATCCGAAAATCATTGCCGACCCCTGTCCTATATTATGAAACAGTACAGACCACGTAGTGGTTAAAAAATATATACTGCTCTTGTTTCTCCCAAAGCTAGTGATCACACACATGTATTGAATACGATTAATGTGCAGAATATATTTCACGACAGTTCACAGAAGCACAAACATAGCCCTGTTAATAAGTAAATCATAAATTCGAAAATATTTACAAAATGTTTCGTACACCTATTTGAAATTCCACAACTGAATTAAATTATCCAAACAACCGAAGCTACTATAAAAACAACACAAGTGGAAGTGGAGATCCTTCGCATTCCTCGACCAATATACATTTTCCTATATCTTGGTATCCTCAGAATTGATTTCAACTTTTACTTCTTCAGAAGTGGGAACTTCCTTCTTATCCTCCGCCTTTTCACTTTGACGGAACCTATCATAACGTTCACCATTTACCAAGGAATCTTCTTCGTCTTCATCTTCATCGTCAGTTTTCGTAGCCTTGATAATAGCTTGCGTTTCAGGTTCTTCATCCAACTCGGGTTTGATTTCTTCCACCTTGAAACCGGTCTCCTTGTTATCAACTTTCTCCTTCTCCTTTTCTGCATGTTCCTTCCGAACCAAACGTTCAGCCTTTTTAGCGAGTTCCTTATCCTCCTTGTGTCGGATGTATTTTTGCAAATGTGTGCGTTGTTTGCAATGGCGAGCAATTTCCTTGTTCATCTCATCGTCGTCGTTAACACGTGGCAAGTACATGCGGCAAAGGTCGCAGTAGAAAACTTCCACTTTGTGAATTTCTTCTATTCCTACGTTCACTTGTTCTTTGGTCTTGTCATCTTTCAAGACCTGATCACCTTCTTCTAGAATACAAAGAATATAGAATGTAATAATGGAAGAGTTGTAAAAGAATGGCACATAATTTGTTAATGTTCCCCAATTTTAGTAAACACACGACAAAATTTACATATTTGTGGTCTTGTCATTTTGGTCTTGTTTGACGTTCAAACAAGAATTAATTTCAAGTTCACGCAACACAAAGACGACAAGAACGGTTATATTAAACTGAAGCAAAGCATTCAAAAAGTATAATTACCATCTACGTCGCCAACAGAATCAATAGTCATAAAGTTTTCCAAGTCTTCTTCATTGCCTGAAGCTTCGTTATTCTCAACCTTCTCAGATAAAGCTGCCTTACGCTGCAACGAAGAATATAACGTAAAGCACCATAACACCACATGATTAGACAAAATACCTTAATGTGCTCAATGCTGCAGCAATGACTCTCATAGATCATTGGACTCTTGAATGTAATTTTGCAAATCTTACAGTACGGCATCAAGAAGCGTTTCATGTCCATATGAGCCTTAGAAGCCTGATGAGTAGACTTGGGCTGTTTATAATTGAGCTTGCACATGGGACACCAACTGGTTCTTGGAGCAAGATCATCAGTCGTCTTCTCAAGTTCCCGTTGAGCCTTCCTTTGAACTAAACGCATTTGGGAAAGGATAGCCTTCTGCTTAGTCGCCACTCGTCGCATAGAAGATGCGTGTTTTCCACTTTGTAAATGCATACTGTACTTCCCAAATGTCGAGTAGCGTGTCATACAATGAGGACAAGTCAACTTGATAAAATTTGCTTTATCGGCTTCACCATCACTTTCATCCTTCTTTTCCTCAGTATCACTCGCATCCTCTTTCTTTTCCTTCTTGGGAGATATCAACTCTAGCCTTTCCTTGTCAGATCCATCAGCATCTTCTTCAGCTTTGATTACAGGCTTTTTGTCCTCGTCCTCTTCATCCGAACCGTCGCTGGATGTCTTCTTAGTCCTCCTCGAGATAGTACTAAAGAGAATTATTATTAGTTCGAAATTAGTTCTAAATATCAAACAATCGGTAAGTAATAAATTGCTTTAAAGAGTTCTATCAGCCTTTGTTTCAGGCTGCATCGGCAATATTCCTCGATATTCCAGATCCATCAAATTCCCGCTGTGGCCATCATTACGGTTCTTGTCGTAGTATCTGCGTTGTCTACCAGTATCTTCATTCCTAGTATTACCTCAGCAAACGCTAGGATGCTTAACAAAGGGCTAGTAAAAGAAAAACATCAAAACACGTTGGTGCGGCGCGTCACGAAGACGCAGAAGGTGCCCATGGATGTAGCAGCTAAGTGTAAACATTGCGCGCACGAGATGCCACTCTCAAGTCAATTCAGAACATTTGTGATTTGTTTGGTTTGTAATTACCTCCTCAGTTTGTTAATCTTAAGCCTCCTAGCGTAGTCAGTCGTGCGCGGCGCTAGCACACGCCGCCTCACCGCGTACGAGCTCTCAACGAGACGCTTGCGTATCGGCGGCCTATCTCTGGGTCGCGCGCGCATTGCGCCGCCTCGTGACGTGACCACCCGTCCTCGGTACCCTCCTCGGGGACTGCCCGAAGGCGGTGGTGGCTTTCGGAACTCTTCCTTGCGCGCATACGATGGCGCCCGCCGCCCGTCGTGCGAGAAGCTTCTGCGATCGTTCTCGTAACGATTCTTGTACTCGCCTCCGGATCCAGAAAAACTGCGGTCGTGACTTGACTGAACAACAATCAATATGGATTTAGTTTAGTAAAGTTTTTTTGTTGGTGTGATGAGAGGGTTGCGCATAACTGTGCTGAAGAACAACACGGCTGGACGCAATCAATCAGACGTCCCGTCTATGTTTGATTGTGCCATCAAACGTAGTCAAGTATTAAGCATAATACAATAATTTAAAATCGACATTTTTTATAACTTTAGCGTTCAAGAGATTAGGTAATTTCGATCGACTTAGATCAATGGTCTTGATTTTCAAGCATAATGCTTGCAGTTGCCTCAAACTGTCCATGAACATCAATCTATCTAAACAAGGTATCACATCTACTACTTACGACCGAGGTATCGTAATAATATTCTCAATATCTATCGTATAAGCAAGAAAAGGTAACGTTGAATTAACTTCTGATCTTTTTCATAATCCAATCATTTGTGTAAGAATTCTTGTAGATCTTAGGACTTTCAGCCCAGAATCAAGGATTCTATCCCATCTATTATCTATTAGTAGCAGTATTGGATGGATGGCTTTCTGGTTGAGATGCTAGTGCCTTGTGACCATTCCTGTTTAATTCAAATCAACATTATGATCATCTGCTTACCTCAGTTCTCATTCTTTTCCTGTCTGGGGATCTGTGCTCACGAGTGGAATATCCACTGGATTCCTATAGACAAAGGTTAATTCAGCTTTAGAAATTGAAAAATATATATATATATATATTTATGAAACTAAACCAAACAATAAATATGTATGTGCTCTATTCTTAGTAAGGAATATATAGAAATACATATTCCATGTGGAGAATTAGAGAGTTATTGTAAAGTCCCATTAGACGCTCAAATCTGAATTAAAATCTAAATTCAAGTAACACTGGGACTATAAAAGTACTATTAAATTTTGTAGAGTACTCACCACTTTGTAAGGTCTTCGATTGTAATCATCATTATGATGACTACGAGATCCACTAGCATATTTATCAGAAGAGCTGGAATATTTCCTATCATAGGAGTTGGAGTGATTTGAGGAAAATGAAGAATTGTGAGATGATGTAAAGCGACTGCCGCCTCGTGAAGATCCATTATAACCTCGACTGCTGGAGTGCCAAGATCCACCACGCGTTCCTCCGCGATAAGTTGAACCACCACGAGAGCTGTAGCCGCCGCGGTTACTGCCTCTTGGCATACCTAAATTGTAAGCACATCGCAATTAATTTAATACAACATTAAAAGCGAAGACATATATTGTTCACATAGAATACAAAATATTTCGTTTGGGTACTGAATAAAATACAAACGGTGGGATGCAATCAACAAAAAACGTGCTTTAACAAAGGCATAGACCAAGATGGCTGGGCGTTAATGTGAAAATTAACGCCTAAAAATGTCTATCTTTGGGTAATTATTGCTATACTAACCCATTCTCAATATAACTGGTCGACGATTATAGCAGAATATTTACGTTGCACAGGATTGAAAGATCACTTTTATTTTTAGTTGGCGATGACGAAGCAGTGGCCTCAGAATCGATGCCAGCCACAAAATGAAGCAGGCGGAAATGGCGGTGAGTCAAAATGGTTGGAAATGCGCGGCGATCGACAATCAGTTTGGTGGCGCGTGTGTCGCAATTGTTATAATTAACGCTACCTACCGGCATAATTTTAAAATTCTATACCTGAAACATATTTTAAAAATATTAGTAGCAAGAAAAAAAGTCAAAGTTACAAGTTAGAAAATAAGATATTAAAATAATTTTTTTGTTTTTTTTTTTCATTTTGTATGTGCAAACGAGTTCCATTGTCGTCCGCTTATTGCTTCGGAGCGCACCAATACATCTGACAGTAAACTTGCGTCAAACCGCACCCTCTGTCAAAGGCACGAGCGCTGGCCCTGGCTTGCATTCTTCGCTGAGTGCTGTATCGTCGGGTGTCGTTTTTCAGTAGCGAGCGTCGCGAGCAAGTGGTAATACCGTGCGCTGGCGTGTTGTTCTGTGTGCCTGCGAGTGCCTCTGACTGCTGCTAGGGTTGCGTGTTCAGCCTGCGGTCTGTGTTGTGTGTGCGTGCATCGCGGTGACGGCGATGTCGCTGGAGACGCGATCCAGTTCGGCCCTCTTCAAAAGGGCCGAGCAGCTGAGACAATGGGAAGAGTCAGCAACGAATCGTGAGCCGGTGAGCGGTGCGCATCGCTCCCGCAAAATCAAGTTCTCTTCGGGGTGCGTGTTCCTCGCGGCATGCGCCGCAGGCGAGAAGGAAGAGGTGCTGCTGCTGCTGGAAAAGGGCGCCGATATCGACACAGCTAACGTTGACGGCCTCACCGCTCTGCACCAGGTAACCCATGCGAAATGGCACACGTCGAGACGGACGGCGACGTCGTCAAACGTGTTATTGCCCTGATTTCTTTCGACGCGGCGCCCGACTACATATCGCTATCAATAGACTAGCCGCTTTACAATTCCTGGCCTATCACTTTCTGATTGCCGATGCCCTGTGCGCGCATCCAGCCAATCAAAACAAAAGATGTATGAAATTGTAGCAACCATTGCGACCGGGTGGTAGTAACCTGCTGCGCAGTTATGTAATTCTTTGTTCGCCAATTGGGATGACCCACTGGTGGATTCTTGCGGGGGTTGTGTTGAGTTCATTCCCGCATTGTTTACTAACATCCAGGCCTGTTGCCGGTCCGTGATGCGCGACTGAGTAAATGTGGTGTGGATCACAGGCCCATGTCAACGTCCTTTGACCTAAAGCTCGACCGACCAGACTAGCGAACGCACAAACTATCGATGGACTGACTCAACAGCTTGCGTTTTTCTTGCTTATGGATGCGTGTCGGGTATTGAATTGGGTGTTAGGTAATATTGACCATCAACCATCAATTAAGGAAACAATAAGTTTACTATATGCGGACAAATTAAACTGTAAATTTACATAAGGCGAATGATTATAAATTTTGCGATCAAGTACATTGAAACATTGAAATATCTACTTGATACTGACAATAAGCAGTATCGCTCAAATACATTCTAAGAGGATATGATAAAATATCTACAGTTCTCTTTTGTTATACCGCAATAATTTAGTTAACCATTATTATTTTTTGTTAAATTTGGCCTCCATTCCATTATACTGCATCAACTACTGCAGTTAGCTACTATTAGCTGTTATTGGGGTTAAATCGGTGGAAATATATATTATATTGAATATACCCCCCACAGGATTTGAATCATCGAATATGATGCTGTGCTACGGAGCGGGGTCATTATTATTATCGTAAAGATTGACTAAGAAGGGATTATTTGATATTATGATTCCTAAAGAGTGAAATTAGGGTCAAAGTGTTTTGTAAAAATCAAATATATCAAGGTTAGAAATTTAGAATAATAAAATAGGGGATTGAAGAGATTTTGTTACAATCGGTACAGGAACCATGCAAATGAAGGTAAAATATTGAAGGTTTACTTAGAGTTCGAAAATAAGAAGTAAGCGGATACACGTATTTTTCTATCAATCATATAGTATAGGATGAGAGTTTTATGAAATAAATTAGACATTTTTATTCTGCGCTTCTTCTATGACCAGACGCAAATAACATATATAATAAAACGCAAATGTATGACTCTAGAATTTGTTAGTATCTGCTACTCATTTCTAAAATGAAGTTATTGACCCATTATTTCTATTTATAATTTATTATACTTGTATAAAATGTGGAGATAATTCTACACTTAATAGATTTTCGTAACATATTATTATTGATGCAATAAATAATCTAGCAAATTGAATTTATTAGTTAGCTACCTGTTACACGCATCACCTTTTCTAATGTAGCATTAATTTGTATTAATCATCTACGTGTTTAACGACTGCGAGTGGCAATTGTATATCACTGTCTCATGCACTACAATCTATAACTTATACAACTGTTTTTCGCAAACAATTCACCCACGCCACATCTGCCATTGTCCAGATTTCCAATTGTAATTTTCAATTGCCGGCCACACGATCATGACACCATGACCACACCTCCTATTTGAAAATGGTTTATCTGTATGCGTGATTAATTGTTATTACGAACTATGAAATGCTAGAAACTTGATTGCTTTTAATAAACAAGTGAGCGTGATAATATTTGTTGCGAGATAAAAATCATTGTTGAATCAACGACTATTGAACCTTATGACGCATAATCTAACAGGGTAACTAAGTGTTGCTAATTTTTAAGTCGTCATGGTTGGTGACATGCGACGAAGTTGTGGAGATGGCTGAGGTAGTTTTCATTTAGACGGACGCCATCTTGGCACATCACTAAACGTACCATTATATCTAATTAAAGAATGAAGAGTGCGAGTGGGCGTTATATGCACATCATCGCGCTCATTAATCGTGGTATTAGTTTACTCGAACCTCTTTGCACGTTGACGGTTTAATATACAACATTGTAATGTTATTATGACCTAAATCCTAAAGTATATAGATTTGAATTTGAAAGTAAAATTTAATGTTTTTAAGATGTGTTCTTTCTATCAATGTTCTTTTATCTTCATTTTATTGAAATGGAATGGTACATTCTTAGATTCTCACCCTGTACATCGGAGTGCAACCAAACATGGCAAAACACATTTGCTAGGGTTATAAGTGTAGTATTTTTCAAGATATAGATTACCAATTACTCTTATCGCATAGATAGTTTACGTTATATATGTGTGGTCGGAAACAAATTTGTCCTATTTTAAGGAGCATAAGATTGACGAGAAGTGAGTGTAGGTTTGGGAGGGAGGTCATAGTCTTTCAAATTTGATTTGTCACAGAACATTAAAAAAATATGTTAATAATTTGCCTTCAATTAGTGACAACTTGTTTTTAATTTGCGACAATTTAATGTTACCGTGATTGCGATATTACAATATCAAATTAATGTGTTAATTTATTATTGAGTACTCTTCTGGATGAGATTCGTAATTAGAAAGCTTTAGAAACTGCAACCGTACCTTCAAACGCAACCAAAATTACCGATGGTCCAATCAATTGCTTTGAATTTGCGAATGCCTGATGATTTGTATGTTGGCATGTGCACATTGTGTAAAATAAGAACTGTAACAAACATTTAGTTGCCACGAAGCACGAGGATATCAAACATAAGTCAATATGCGTAACAAAAACTTGGCGTAATTAAGGTCATTGACTGGAATATTCTTTTTTTATTTGGATGTTGATTTAGTGTTGGCAGAGTAATATTGCGGTGACTGCGGTAGTTTCATTCTCACAGTGTGCTTGGCGTGCTTGAACAGTAGAAGCTAAAAATCATGTTATAGTTAATGTGGCAGGCCATCTTCACAGAGAAAATTTACTATGTACCGCTTGCATTAAATGTTGCTACTGCTTGCTACCTTTTCATGGTAGAAATATATTTTTAAACTTAACGTTGAGTATCATATATTTGGATTGCGAACTCTGTTATGTATATTACGTCATATGCGCCAGGTGGTATTATGAATGCTGTGAGCACATTTACTTAGTGATCATGTCATTCGTGTCTCATTGAATTTGTCGAGCTAGTGAACACAATGTTTATTCAATACATCCAGATTTGCCCTCATGAATCAAAACAACCGAAACGTACTCAAAAGCTCAAGATGTTTATTAGCCAAAACAGCTATCGGTTGGTGTTCGTATGAACTGTATTTGATCATGATTATATAGATATTACACAAGTTGGAGCCTGAGTGACGTTTAATAACGCTGATGCAGCTTACGTTGATTGAATTAGTATACGCCCGTTTGCCAATCGCATGATAATCGAAGAGTAATCGGTGAACTTCATTGACGGGTATTTGCCGCTAATGGGATTTTGAGATTTTAAATTAGAGCGTGGATGAAGCCAACAGTTGGCTTATTTTTGATGAGCTTAATTATGCGTGAATTATTCGCGTTACACGCTTTTTAATAACTTGACAGCGGATTTTAAATAAGGTAGCTACATAAAAAATTACTTTATTTAAAAAGATAGCAGAAATATAATGTGGATGATATAAGAAAAGAAGCCACTTAACGGATGTGATATACATATTACTTAAGTCGAAGATTCAGTGAATTTTCTATTTTATCACACTTGTTTTTATTCTGCTCAATAATGTTCCACGTTTGAAAGATCCCGGTGATCTAGTGGGATTTATGTTCGGGTCCATAGAAATGGATTCGTTATATTTTTGAGATAATTGTATTTTTTTCCCATAAATTTTATAATTCTTTTAAAGCCAGTCAATACCCTCCAAACATTACCAAATAATCATAATAAAAGCTATTTGCTTTCAGTTATGTAGAAATTATGCCATATCTACCTTACATGCATAAAAAGAGTATGAGTATGAAAAATGAGAATCAGATAAACTGCATAAATTTGAACATAACTATGAAATGAATTTACATGATAAAGGTTGCTACATGCACGAAGGAAGTGGTCAAGTAACTCTAAATTTGGAATCGAATGTGTACATTGTTAGATATTTTGAAGAAGATTTCCAGTGTGATATTTTTTTTTCTCTGGATATCTCAGTTCCTAATAGTCTGAATATCCGGCAAACACTATTTTTCGCTGTGACAAGCGTACATCACATGTCATAGTATGATAAATTTGGAGAAATAAAATTATTCAGTGTAGAACATTTATTTTAATGTTGCATAATTTTGAATTACCTAGGAGGGGAAAAGCTAAATAGCTTTACGAATACATCAATCAACAAACTGTCAATATGCTTCTACAGTATTTAACTGTTAAAAAGAAGAAATTAAGCCAACCAGGAAGAGCGATCTTAAATGCCATAGGTCTTTTAACTCTCTTAAAATGATGACTAGCTTGTGTTAATTACACGTGGGAGATATTTTATTATCAACGAACGAGACGAGTCATGAAAGCCAGACGTTAACTAACATAAGACCTTACTTTATTATCTTCCCGAATTTAAATAGGATGTCAGTTAAACTCAACCACAACATGTAATTTACATGTTCGCCCACTATATATATATATATATATAGTGCTATTTTTACAACTTTTTTTGCATGTTTTGTACAAAAGTTTCAATTGTCAATATTTGCACTCAACAATTTTTCACAAATTTACACATGCGCGCACATGTTTACTACTTACTTGTGTTATGTTCTACCAACACACGTGTTTATCGTATATTGCAATAAACATTGTTTTATTACACGATCATTTATTACGTCTGTTTTATTCGCTGAGGCGTTTATGTCGTCGTACATTTTTTCCTCCAACTTTCCTCTGCCTCTTACTAAACATATCGCAGTCTTTTGCGCTGGCTGTAAAAACGCCAAAACAACATGCGTGCAATAATAAAACGTTGAAATTGTCGGCTTTTGCCCTACCTAACGCGGTACGCTTTCATAGAAATATTTAATCGTGTGTTTACTTTGCTCGGCAGGGATGGTTAGTGAATATTCGAAAAATCTCGCTTTATACGATATTGCAGGTATATTTATGCTAGTGCTATCGGAATTAATGATAGGAGGGAATTAGCGGTTAAGAGCTATGCTAAAATCTGGTTTTAGAGAAAATAAATGAATATAGTTTCATAAGGCGTAAAAACTTAATTGAAAATACATATTTAATTAGATTGAATTTTGTATGTTACAATGAAAAACCATACTTGATACTTAGAATAAAATATTATATATTAAACATATATATTACATACAATAATATTAAGTCATTTTGCTTAGCTCTGTAGCTCAATTGGTAAGGCGTCAGGCCGCAGCAGCGATAGCGAAGCATATGTTCGGGGGCCGCTCCCGCTGAGAGCAGCATATTTACTCAATAATATAAGTTTCCAGTCCCAATAACTGCAAATAACCATTGTACTTTATGCAGAATAATGAAATGGGTGACGCTTTACTACGAGTTTTTTTTAGTCAAGTCATTTTTAAAAGGATAAGTTCCTTCTGAAGTAAAGGAAAAGGAATTCTTTGTTTTGCTGTTTTATTTACAAATTGATCAATCTCTAAATTGTAAGACGTTGCCCAAGGGTATATAATACTCGCCTGGTGGTGTAAAAATACGTACAACAGTATCAATAGGTACAGATTCGTGATATTACTTGCCACATTTAAGTTTTTCAGTTAAACCTGGTTTGGGTGTACTTTATTTAAAAATATGGCAAAAGTTTCGCACTCATTTATTTCCACATTCAGTCTTTATCATCCTGATTCACTTCAAATATTACCACAATCTCTAAAACGCGCGCTAAATTCAAATATGCAATAATAGACATTGAACAACTGATTCTTATATACTACAGGCAGAATATTGTTGAGTGTGGTTACGAAGTGTTTAATATGCATTATGTAGTTGTAATTTAACTATAACACTTACTTATTGATTTATAAAACGTTTTCGGTTTGCTGCCTTCCTCAGTATACTCAACATTGATTTTCGTGACGAAGTGTTGTGCATGTGTTATTTTTAAGTTTCATCTACATAACAAAAAAGACAGCAAGCCGAAAACATTTTATAAGTTAATAATAACTAAGTGTTAGAGTTAAGTTGCATCTGCACAATCTGCCTTAGAATATTGTTGTATTTCAAAGGTTCTATCTCAGTCTATCTCTCAAATGCAACAATGGTGGTTTATACGACTAGCTCAGTATTATTCATTACCACAAGAAATTACCCATCCGAATACTATGCTTTTATAATATACGGAGAAATAGCATAATAGATGGATTCCAAGTATTAGCATTTATCGTGTTATTATTTTCTATTGAATAAACTCGTATCTCTGCTTTCTATTAATGGGCAATATTAATATCAACCACAATAACAACAGCAAGCAAACTCGGACTATTATTAACTCAAGCCAACTTATCTCTCTTGTCCATTCATATTTTATAATTGCGTTGCCAAATATGAGACTGTTAACGGAGTTGGTTTTTCTGCTCTGTGTTAATTATGCTAATAAATTTGTGTACGCTATAGTTAACATTATCGCCTATACAAGCAATGTTGACAAATTGTCGTGGGTCGCTAAGTGCAGTTAATTAATTAGCTATATCGCTAGCTGGCGATATCTAGTTCCGGGTTATACGTTTTTACGGGAATTCAGGATTTAGTACCAGTAGAGTGTATGATTGGGAATGTAAGACTATCAACAATTAGAGTGTGGTAACATTTTTTATAATTGGATTTGCCGATTTGATCTGATTGCTGTCATGTCTATAAAAACTTAAAATTATTTTGTTCAAATCATTCAAATTTATTTAAAATAGGTTAAGGTTTTGCGTTCATTCACATTTTGAACAATTTGGAAATTGTGTCAGTTATGACTTATTTGAAAATATACTTGGACTAAGCGCAAACAACTAGGTAGATAGGTAGGAAGATTTTATATAATATACTACATCAACTGGGACAGGATTTTGGGAGAAAATATATTATTGAAGGAACATCCGAGATTGAATTTGTGTCTTTCCAATATTCTCTTCGGTATCGAGTTGTTGATATAAAAAAAAGGACAAATCCATTATATTATTTTAAAATTATATTAAAGAACAGTGAGTAAAGTAATAATAAACTCAATGTTAACTGCAGATAAATTCAAATAAATACGCTGGTTATTTCCATTAACCTCTAGGTTACACAAATTTATATTAACGTGTCTCATTTATAACTCTTAAAATTCACAACTGCGCACACCACGCGATTTTATTCTAATTGTCGGCAATTGTAAAATGCAAATAATAAAACGTTACGTTTATTTTTGTTTCACACCGTCTGCTCTCTTAAATGAGTCAATAAGTGAGTACCATGCTATCAATAAATATTCAGGTGTTGCTCATTTTGCTTTCTCTAAGGCATAATTTATCGCGATTGTTTGATTGTAGCACATTTAGATATAATTTCATTTGCATGCCGTTATGTGGCATTCAAACATGAAATTATTATTAAAAGCATTATGGCCACCGTTTGAAAGGCTGAGAGTCAAGTGCTAAGTTAAGTTGGCGCTAGCGAAAAGCAATTACAATACACATTAATTAATAAACGCGCAATTGCTATTATGTCAGGCCGATAGCAATTTGCGAGCAATGGTCAGCCAATGAATTTTAATATAATGTGACAGGCTGAGATGCGATCTAGTGAGTCAAACAACCAAACAAATATGATTTGCAAATAGTTTCAGTCGCATGCGCGTGCGTAGTGTTGGGTAAAATTAAAAAGAGTGAAATTGATTGTTCATTAAATATAATTGCGTATATGATTATAATAGACGGGGACTAAGTTCGTCGATGCAAATTTATAAAATAAATTTATTCCTTCAATTGTTTTTTTTTTTATTTATTTATTTTCTGTACATACGTATTCTAGTTTAGCCTTTTTGGTAGCATTGCAACAAGTTTTCAATTGCATTCGGATTTCGCCGAGCATAGCGCCAAAGTATGAAACGGAAAATTATAACTAATTACAGGAAATCCGTCATAATGCATTATGTTGTTTATAGCACACCTCACGATATAAACATTCGAATGGAATTAACGTATTATGACGCTTTCTAATACTAGTGTTTGAAATAATTGCGTTATATTTAAATAAACCTTGTATTCTATTCTATTGCTCGCATCCGTACAATATTATATTCTAAATTGTGATAGTGTATTGATATCAATTATATTATAGTTCGAATGTGTATTGTTGGTAGCGTAAGCAATATGGATGTTTTGTGAAGCATCATTAAAGATGATGATGATTTAACGTCATTTAGGTGCTGCTTATATCACGGTAGTAGCTGAACCTGGCGTCTAGTTGGTAAGTGATAAATTTAGATTAGTTTCGGAAATCCCAGATCATCTTTAGAATTGTTTTAAAGCTAAATATTTATTGAAGTAGCATATGAACATTATGAAGCACGAGCGCACAAATGTACTAAAATTTGCTACTTCATAATGCAACTCTAAAATATTTATCACACAAATTATGTGCTTTGGGAGAAAATAACAAATATTACAGCACTGATCTATTCCAATTGGTAAAGATCAAGAAATTTGGCAATTTTAAAGAAAGCAAATTATAAAGTACTGTTTTCAAATCCAAAATAAGCACATTGGTACAACACAACAACTTTGACGAAGTAAGTGTCAAAGTAAACATAAACATTCTTTGTGTATTTGAACATTAAAAAAAATTACAAGTTAATTAATAATACTGAAGAAGGCAATACGCCGAAAACAATCAAATATAGAAAAATGAAGCAAGGGTTAAAGTAAACACAACGAACGACTTCTTGATCTCTGTTGAAGATTGAATTCTTTCACTAAATATTGTTTTTTATTTTATGTTATTACAAAAGCCATATAAATATTTACGTACATTTTATGTCCTTCAAGTTAAGTACTAAATAGTTGGGATCAAAATATCTATCGTTTCAATCGGTATTTCAATCTAATTAACGCCAAAACTTCATTCCAATCACGTCGCTCGCTCTACGTGTACATGCCGATGCGTTTGCGAAGTACGTAACACACATGTGCACTTCCATGCGCAATGTGCGTTAATGTTATGTCTGCTTTCCGTACATGTGTGTGTGGCTTTAACATGTATATGACAGACGTTACCATATATGTTGTGCATTGGCTTATTGGAATGTGACTTAAATAAATGAGGAATGCAAAATGAAGAGTAACAGTATCAGCGTACGCCGATTTAACTGCGCATTGTTTAGCCAAACTGATTTATTCTAAATTAGGAGAAACACATTTGCAAAAAATTGTTGTTGGCAATGCTAATAATTAAAAGTGAGAGAACAATGGATCAGGAACTAAATTAACATAGCGTACATTTAATTTTTGGGGACTTGCGGTTATTCGCAAAGTAATCTTTTATTACTTTATTTTATCATTAAGAAAAAATATTAATGCAGATTAATCGCTTTTTAAACTTTTGCTCAAGATTTTGTCTATTCTGATGTAAACTTTGAGTAGGTGCGCTGCTTAACTAATTTTTAAAAAATATAAGCATACATGAATACGTTGCAGAACTAATAGGAAAAAGATTCCTCTTACCGCTAATTTTACACATTCGAAAACTTCTACTCAATTGAAAAAAAAGCTATAACTATTATTGTTGTTATTTTATAAAGAAAGATTTAATTATTGCATGGCTGAAGGATTGTTGGTCGATGGCCTCGTATATGTATGCTTGTATTGTACGATTGCATATATACAAAATATCTTATTATTAATTTCAGTCACAATTAGTTAAATGATAAATTATTTATCAGCTTTTTAAATTTTTTCTCGCTTGCGTTTAGTACAGTACAGGCATTGAGCTTTATCATTTATTACAACTTAAATAGTCATTAGGATCAAAATAGTTCTTTAAAATATACTGCATTGCTACATTGAAAATTATCGCCTGCCTCTTTGCATAACCAATGATTTCGTCGTGATGGTTGTTTACAATTATGTTTACGTTTGCATTTCAATAGCACCTATTGTTTTAAGTGAGTTGTTTTTATTAGCACGAGCAGACCGCACTTCAAACTACAAGTTTGTAGCTTATTCTGAAGCAAATCTACTATGTTATCCTTTCTTCAATTGCGTTTCAGCATGTTTTAGCAATCGAAAAAAGCAGCTGGTTGCTCCATGCTGCTAAAAATACAACGCGTCGTAAATAATCATGCGATCGTCGGCTGGTCGAGAAAACCCGGAAAACTCGGGCTTTACAGCGTCATCATTTGTTAAATGCAAACAAACACAACGAGCGTGCGCACCAGGCGTAAATTTAAAACAACAATAAAGTTTCGGATCCTTGTTCCTAGAGCTGAATGTTGCAAGCGTTTGCGTTTCATGCTGTGAATTTAGTCTGGCCCGGATATATATCTGCAGTAGTAGCGTGAAACGAAAACGTATTGAGAGCTGCCTCTCAACATACATTATTGTTTATTCTAGGGAAATGGTGATGGTAGTATTAATGATTCCTGCTTTATAGAGTTATAATTTTATGCCTTTTAATATTTGTTCTGGTAGTTTCAAATTTTCAATTTGTCAGAATAATCGAAGAACTTCGATGACTCAGTGACTGGGTATGCTCAACTGTTGTAATGTGCTCATGCGTCGTAAACCTTAATTTTCGTAATGTCACGCACCTATTACTCGTCCTGTGCCAGCAAAGGCACGCGATTATGCACTGAAATAAGCGCATATTGTACGTCGAAAATAAACCATTGCAAATTAGTGGCCTAATTGGCCTAATTTCACTTAAGCGCATCGTGTGGGTTATTCGTTTCTGGCCATCGTCTTTCAACGAGTTGTATTTATGATATCTACAATACAAGTTTTTAATATTCTGATTAATTTAAACTGAATAAGGTTAGCGACTACAACTGGATACGTTTGATATCGCATTTTATGTAAAGGTGTTAATTTTTGCAGAAATTTGGTTACACAAATACTCTTCAGAGTATTGTTGAGTGTGGTTACGAAGTGATTCATTATGTTGATAAAACTTTACTATAACACTTACTTAATATTGATTTGTAAAACGTTTTCAGCATGTTGCCTTCTATAATATAATAATAGTTATACCGAAGAAGGCAACAAGCCGAAAAAGTTTTATAAATAAATTTTAGTATGTGTTACGATTTTATTCACGAAAACGTTTTACAAATCAATATTAAGTATGTGTTATAGTGAAGCTTTATCAACATAATAAATACTCTTATTAACGTAATACGTTATATCCGTCAAATGGTCTATGACGAGTTTTTTCAGAGTTGGCGATTTCTCGGTACTAGCACAGATATACCCTTACCCGTAATTTAACCAATCTACTATCCTAAGTACAACCAAGAATTCTAGCGAAGTGGAGAAATCTTATTATTTTTATATAATAATCAATTATACATCTTAACTGTTATGCTTCAAGCTAGAGTAAAAAATCGATATTTTTTGGAGCTATTAAAAATAAACCAACAGTTTACAGATTCGAATTCAGCACATTAACATTTGTCACATTTTATATTTGACTAATTTGATCCAAGTTAATGTTTGGAAGAAATTACGTACTGAACAGCATTATCGCAAAGCAATTTAAGTATAGCGTTGACAAGTATAGCGGTTTTCCTGTTTCATCTTTATATTATATGTGCTTCATAAAGAATATAAATATTATGAGGACAAGTGAGCTAATAAAACTGATGTGTGCGTAATTTTTATTACGAGCTGGAATTGTCTCGCTACTAAGTTGATGCGATTTTAATTGCTCGTAAAATCCATGCACTTGCTCATTATTTTATAATACAAGTTTTAACAAACATTTACGAAAATTATACGGGATGATAAGGAATAATAACTAAATTTTATTACATTCTCCATAGTGCTGTATTCTCCACGTTTACAAATCGTTTTTCGCCTATGAATCAACTCAACTGTTTTCAGCCGTTATGAACTTAAAATAGCTTAAGATGTTTTCAATTAATTTCATTAAGAACATTTCCGAGTTTTGTCAAGTGTCGCACTTGTCGTGAACCGCTTAAAATGTAAACGCTAGAGTCTTAATTCAATATTTGTCTATCATTTAGCCCGTCTTGTTTTTTTGGGCGCAACTCCAAGGATGAATTAAATTTTGGCAATCGGTAACCTGCAGACGAATGGTCAAACGTGGGACACGTTCAGATTATTTTCCAATCGAGATGTAGACGTCAAAGTCATTGTGACATTCTGAATTTTCTTCCCACATTTTGCCCATTGTTTTTGGCGTAACCAACATTACATGTATATTAACAAATAAATTCAGTCGAATAGAAATGTGATTGAACCATTTTTGGGGTCAGGTCAAAACGTTGGTGGAGGGAGGAGACCTATTTTCTTGATCCTGATTGGATCTGGTTTAGATCTATGTGAGCAGATTTTACGATTGCGACCATCAGGGTCAGCGACACACCGACGTCCATCGCTACTAAATTTACACGCGAATTACACGGTCATGCAATACGATGTCGATCGCCGTCTGAAGCATGCATCGCATGCGACGAAAGTTTTATCAGCTAAGTCGGGACGTAGACGGCCTCGCGAATGCAATTTTCCAGTTCAGACATTATCTGAAATAACATTATTTGGATGGATATTTTCTTATTCTTTAAATAAATGGCAAAATGATCGCGTGACCTGCAATTTCTCAGATTTTTTTTCTTACAAAATACCTAAAAATAGATGGAAATGCTAGTGTAACAAGTTTTCTTTTCTCTGCACTTTTTTAACAGGAGTTTGCTTCCGATTTCAGGCATGCATCGACGATAACCTAGACATGGTAGAGTTCCTAGTGGAGCACGGCTCTGACGTGAATCGGGGCGACAATGAGGGCTGGACGCCGCTACACGCGACCGTCAGTTGCGGCTTCGTCTCAATCGCCAAGTACCTTCTGGAGCATGGCGCAAATGTTGCTGCCGTCAACTGCGATGGCGAGCTAGCATTGGACATTGCCGAGAATGAGGAGATGGAAGATCTCATCCAACAGGAGATTGAAGAACGAGGTGGGTAAAATTTATCTATTTGTGTTTAGATAGAGATTGACGTAGTAGCAAGTGAATGCTAAAATTATGATTTATATAGTATTCCTTGTCACTTTTCGGCCAATTTCACTGTAACTGCAATTGAACCGCATTTGACGTCTTTTGGCGGTGACGACAACGCGGGATGTCGAACGTTTTGCCTGTAAATTATTATAGAACAAGTCCAGCGGACTATTACACACGAACGAGTTGAGAATCTCTGTTGTACGAGCGCGAAATATACGAGGCTAAATTTAGTTGGCGGGCCTGCAGTAGCCTGCCTTTTTACAAATAGCGCAGGAGGTCCGACCATATGCAAATGGGACATGGGTATAGAAACTCGCAGGCAGCGGCATGCAAATGGCAATAATAAAGTGTCGCCGAATGGAATTGCTATTTTTGCAGAAATTTCTTTTCCTGGACAACTTCTATTTGTAGTAGTGCAATTGTACAATTCGATTACATTCAGCGGAACTGAATGAATCAATCTAACAAATCTGCTATTTCTACGACCATTTATTGGTGAAGCTGAAAGTGCACCGTGCACACAACGCATCTGAATCCGAATAAAACAGCCGGCGGCTATTTATAAAGTGTGTCATAACCAGTCTGCTATGTTGTCTGTGGCTGCTTCTGCTGGCTGTACACAAAATGTATGATCGCATGAAGACTGGGTCCGATTGCGGAATGGATCAACTTCCTGATTACCGGACGCCGTCTTAACAGTTCGCAGTCGTAACCTGTTTTGATGATTTCACTTCCGAAAGCTGTTCGCACAATTATGCACAATTTACCAAACATAAAATAATATCTAGAAAATATTTTCATCAACACTCACATGAAATGGTCGCCTCTAGCAATTATCATAGTTATTGCTGCAAATGTCAGCTATGTCAAACGCAATGGAAATGATGCCATAATGCATTTTGATGTTCTAGGTGTGGATTGTGAAGAGGCGCGCAATGAAGAACAGAGACTGATGCTGCGGGACGTGAAGGAGTGGCTCGCGACGGGTAGGAAAAGCGTGGACATGGAAAGTTCTAAAACTGGAGCTACCCCATTACATGTTGCCTCGGCCAAAGGGTATCTAGATGTTATGAAGATACTCTTGCAAATTGGAGCTGATGTGGATAAACAAGATGTAGATGGTTGGACGCCTTTGCATGCGGCTGCACATTGGGGACAGAAGGAAGCAGCCCAAGTTCTTGTGGAGAATTATAGCGATATGGATGCTAAAAATTTTGTTGTAAGTAGTGACTCATTTCAATATTACACAATTATTGGAATGGGTTTGTCAGTGTTCTCTATGTATCTACTATTTATATACGTAGAATATATAAAATAGTAGCTTGGATGCTTGATTGGAAATTATACAAAACATTGACACTAAGGAGAAATAAGTGGACACGTATTTTTCTCAAAATTTCAAAAATTCAAAAATTGTGAGGGATTAAGGGATGACTAGTTTTAAGAATCTAATAGCGGAATTCTAGTAAATAACAGGAAAAATTTGACATTTCTAATGTCTTGCTTGTTTGGTCAGAAAAACTAGTTTATGTTCTGTATGAAAATTATACTTTTAAGGGGTAGGGGTAGATAGAAAAATGATAGTACTAATGGTCCAATAAGAAAAATAGTTTTAAGCGATTTCACTTGCTAACTGCTATCTACAAGTTATATATATATATATATTGTAGGGTCAAACACCTTCCGACGTAGCAGATACAGAAATGTTCCGGTTTCTGGAGGAACTCCACAAAAAGCAGAACAAAGAGGAAGTGTGTCGCCGATTGGCGAAGAAAAAGCTCGATATAGATAAGATTGCCGACAATGAAACGCCAAAGAAGATTAAGCGCGACTTGGATCTACAGACAGAAGACAAGCTGAACGCGTACAGCATAGGTAAGAGCTGACAATCGCCTCTGCGCACCTCTACTCTGCTCTTTCTCTCTGTACGGGCCTGCTTACCTTGCAGCTTGATTTTTTTTTTACATGACTTGTGAATTAATGCCTATATGCTCTTTTTTTGCGTGTCGTCGAGGCGTAGGGCTGGTACCTCATGCTTTGATGATCGCTTTACTTTGCTTCACTTCACGCTTACTTTGCAACTTTGCTTTTGTTATTTTTTGCCGTAGATGCAAGAATAAAATTGTTATTTACTAAAGGTTTATTTATCACTAGATTAGCAATAGTTGTCTGAATAATTATATTATAATGTAATCGATTCATTTCATTCCATTGCACAATGTAACTTTTCGCTGGTTTTGGCTTATTCTTCTAATACAAATTGCATTGCATTTCTAAAATTGTTTTCATCATTTGCAATCTGCATAAAGAAGCAAGCGCTGACTAATATTGCATATCAACAATAATCTCATACGTGTTTGAATTTCTGTTCACTTTGCTTGCGGCCATTAAAGAAATGGAGGTCTCGACTGAAAGCGAGACGGACAGCGTCGACGATAGCGATTCAGAATCAGAGTCAACTAGTTCAGATGGTAATCAGAATGTACCTTGTATTTTGTGGACAAAAATCACGCCACGTCAATCAATCTTATTCAACACTGAGACCAATTAATATTTATGTTTTGTTGTCCAAATTCGAACTGCACACTTTCTTTGTTTACATTATGTCTCATTTTCATTATGTATGTTTGTTTTATTATTGTTGTATTTATCGTGCTTTATTTCTTATTTTTGTATTAACTTTTAAAAATTGTCCTTGCATACTGACATTATTCTGATATTTTATTGTGCAATTACAGAAAAGAAAAATAGAGTAAATTCGAATATGGACACTGTGCACATTAGTACCAAGGATAAGGAGGATGAGGTGCAAATGCCTCCACCCTCGTCTCCAAAACCCCTTGTTGATGAGAATTCGGATGACAACAAACCGTCGTGGAGACGAACCGTCCCAGGGCGACAGCCTAAAACTGAAACACCAATTAAGAGTAGTAATAGTTTTAGTAAGTGTATCATTGTTCTATAAAAATAACAAATAACTGATTGAAATGCATTCGCAGAGAGTAAAGAAGTAACAAATGAAAACGATGTCCAGTTGCGACGAACAAATAGCTTCCAGAATGATCCTGAGTGAGTATAGTTTGCCAGCTGTTTATATTACCTTAATCTTGCTACAAAATCAAGCTCGAAAGAAATATCGAAAGAAAAAAAAAAGATATAAATTGACGCACTAATAAGTTAAATTTATATGATATTACAAAACGTTGACCTATTTCTCAAAAGACGAAAAGTGAGAAAATGTAACATTGTTTACTCCTTGGCAAAATGATCCTTTGTTATTTTTATCAACGAAATTTGGAACATAGTGTGATTATTGGTGATTAACGTTTCCATCATTATTATATCATAATAATTATAAACACGCCACCATTGTGAGTGATTAACAAATTAATCTAGTGCGACATTTGCTTCGCACGTCGCTTGCTTTTACATCGCAATTTACTTATAAAAAATTAAACAACGACGATTGACAAAAGATAGCACATTAAACTGATTAAACTTTATATAAAAATAATGCTTTCATATTGCGATGGAGAGATCAGACATTTTTTCTATCTAAAGAAAATATGCAATGACAATCAAAAAATAATATTTTATTGGTTTCTCCAGGTTGTTTTAATACTCTTTTTTGTTACATTTTGCCGTACTATTTTTATTTTTCGTAATTCCTTTTTGCGAGAAAACTAGTAGCTTGACTAGCATGTATTTTTTTCTGAGTGAAATTACTTCATTGCGTTTTGAACTATATTGCAATGTTGAACAATTGATTTCGATTTGGTGAGATCAGAAAGATGAAATAGAAAGAAAATCAATCAGTAATGAACCGGTATGAAACAGCCTGAGAGTAATCTTGATCATTGTTTGACTCACATTGCTTGCATGTTTAGGTTCTACGCGCGATATAGGGCGCTGCGCGCACGCATCCAGGCCAGTTCCTACCCTAACTACCAAAACGCCACTTACATCATCCCTCCCCCCTCCCACCAGCGGCAACACAGGTATGCACGACATACTTTTTTTATTATTTTTTAAATTATATTTTATTACATTTTAACTCTGATGAAATGATTGAATCATTCTACATAGTTTGAATGACTATTTGAGATTTTTCTTGGTTCATGTTATTTGGTCCGCAAGCTTGCTGCATGTCAACTCAAAATTGATTAAATAAACTAAATTGCATTAATGTACTAAAACAATCCATTAATCATAATCACACACTTAAACTAATCATGTCATCTTTGCGAAATGACGAGAATGTAATGATTCGTATATGATTTTAGTGCCAACAATAAAGAAGAAAGTGGAGATAGCAACGAATCGTCTGCGACAACTGCCTCACCTAATAAGAATGCAGTGACATCGCCGACGTCCAGTCCCTTGCCTAATAGTCAACCCGTCCGAAGGTAAATACAAATTGAGTGTAATGCATGTAAACGTAAAATAGGTGAATATAAAATATAATTTATTTCCCCATTTGTCATGATAATTATAGCGGTTTAAAATTGCCAATAAACGCCGCTGTTGCCACGGTAGCTGCTGCCACAGGGGTGCAAGTTACCCCTACTGCGAATGGCATCACAGCTCATACACCAACCACGCCGCCGACGTCTGCTACACAAAACAATCGTCTTACAATGATTAAGAACTTCTTCAAGTATGCTGATTGCGGTGTGATGGCGTTAAAACTAACCATTCAGTAAAATCGTGTGGCCGATTATTTTAGAGAAATAGTAAAATCAAACTACTCTATTATTTGCTCATAAACCTATTTGTACCCAAAACCCAGGATCAAACTATTCTAATAACAAACAATTGATTTTTCGTGGAAGGTTTTGTGTGCCGTGATTAACAATTGTCGTGGTTTCGTGCTGTTTTATCTGGAATGGAATAACATTTATAATTATACGATATTAACGTATTTTTTGTATTTTTTTTTCCAGATCTTTTGTGCCTCCAGTTCGAGACGAAGAAAGTGAAACTCAGCGTAAAGCACACGCTAAACGAGTACGTGAGACACGTAGATCAACACAAGGTGTAACGTTGGAAGAAATTAAATCGGCTGAAAAACTCGTCAATAAAAAGAATCAGGCTACCAATAATAACAACAACGAGCAGGTGAATAAAGATTTACTTTTAGAGATAATTTTCGCCTTTTTAAAATGGGTGGATTTTATAATCATTCATTTCTCACGCAGTTCAATGCTCTTTATTATGCGAATTTAATATTACAAAGCATTTCATTCCAGTCATATTTAAAAAAATCATTACGCTTGTTTTGATGTAATATTTCAATCACAAACATCTTACATATAATATTGATAACAATCAATTTTGCTTCCTACTAAAAGTCTAACGGGGTGAGCGTAAGTGCCACAATCACAACAGCGGTATCAACGGTACCACTGCCTGTACGGGAAGATGATACTATATCTACAACTACGGTTCCCACTCATGGCATTGTTCAGCCTCCATCGACACCAACCCAGCAGCCGCTACAACAACCTATCGTTGCGCAACAGGAACGAAGGCCATCTTGGAGATTGCGCGTGGACAATGGTAGCAAGGTAGGTTTGCTTGTGGTAGCAGAATTTAACACATTCTTTATTCATCATTGCTTCTACGGTTGCGGTCAAGGCCTAGCATAGTTGTGTCGTTTTGTGTTGTCTTTTTGGTTGCTTCCCTGTGATTGTCTTGTTTTCCAGATTGGCGTTTGGTGGATCGCATTAGTCTGCTGTATCTGTATGCTGCAGTATCAACCTATTTTGTACGCTGCGTTGCTGATAGGGTTTTGTTTCTTTCTACGCTTTGGGAATTTGTTTTAAAGTAGTAAACGTAATATCAGTTAGAGAGGGCCATATCTTGTTGATGGATCATGTTGAATGGTTTTATAGAAATTTAATTTTATTACTTTATGTTTAGTAAATAAACCTTTATTTCTTCGTAATATGCGATTGTTACTTGAAATGTTAACAATGCTGATGATCGCATTGCCTTGTTTGCAATTACCTCACTGGCCTTGACTCGGTAACTTGCTGCACCTATACCACAATTAGAGAAACCGCGTTTAAATCATCCTGATGATTATATGTCTTTTCTGTTGTATTGCGGAATCTGCGGATTTCAATTTCTTACCTTTTTCAAACTGTTTAGAATTTAGTTTAGTATTAACTTGCGGAGCACTGAAGTAAAGACTTTCTGCGCTTTTACTATAAATTACTGTAGTCATTCGTACTTTACACGTTTTTGTTTCTTCATGTTTAGTTTAAATTGGAAGACGCTAATAAAGTGGAGCCTCCTTCGACATCCACGATAGTGTCCTCAACAACGCCTGCATTTGTACGACGGCCGTCTAGTACTACTACTATCGCCTCTACAACCACAACTTCTCCATCGGTGCGACCATCGTCAGCTCCAGTTGTTGAAACTGCTGACACAACGGTAACGGTGCCACTCAGAAAACCCAAAACGGCGGAGGAGAAGGAGGCTGATAGGGAACAGGACAAGGAGAACGATGTTCGAAATGTGCAAGCAACATTAGCGACACAAGCTGCAATTCAACGGCGAAGGAGGCCTAAGAGGAGGTCTACTGGAGTTGTTGCGTTTGAGAATAATGAAGTAAGAAGACAGGCTGATTCAATGTTTTCTGTTCTGGGTGTAATTTACTTCGAATTTGACTAATATTTCTGGCTATTTCAGGATTTTGAGTCTGAGAAAGATAGCACTGCTGCGGGAGAAAATGAAGATCTGAGTAAATCTAATCAACAAGAGGTGAGTGTGTTTATATTATACTTTTTGGCTTTAGATAAGGATGAGTCAAGTTCTTGGTTTTATTCTTGCTCCCAAAATATAAGTATCATTTATTTCGGCAATGTTTTCATGGAAATTTTCTTTGTTGTGAAAGTGACAAATGTATTGTGCCAATTACTGCCATGCTTAATTTGCACTTGATTCATGACAATCACTCGCAAATGACTGTCCAATGGTATTTTAATAATAATTTTATAATAAATTTTGTTTGGTTCAGTCAGTCCGTTCGTTGATCCTGACTCTTCGATAAACTTATTATATGTGCATTTGCAATAATAAAAAGGTTATAAAAATACTACATAAATAGTTAGTGACGTTGAAACATCAAGTTTGAACAGAAACAGCGTTTTTTTAACAGTCATTGAACACATATGATCGCACGCCGACTACGTACGAATATAAGTCGAGTTTGTGGCTAAAATTAACAGCGAGTTAGCTAAATTTAGGGATGTTCTCAACGCGCACCGCGTGTCGTTTTAAAATCACTGCATAATGCGCTGCATACAAAAGGCAAATGGCAAAGGAATGAGTGTGGGTGTTTTTACGATTAGATTCACTTTACGTCATAGAATTTCCTTCAATGTTTTCTGTTTTTGAATTGAGAATTTATAGCTCGCAACTTGCCATTTTGAGACGTACAAATGCGGCGTACTTAATTGTTGAAGTAATACGACGCCAAAAATAATCATATGCGTTCGCGATAATAGCACTTGTGGGAAAATGAGATAAAACGCCCGTGAAAAGCACGTGCTAGATGGGATTGTTTATACAGGTACAAGGTCCGGCAATTTGGAAGAACTCCAGCGCGAAAGAAATATAGAACCTGTTAAACACTCTGAAGTCGTGAAATTCTAATCATCAACATTTAGTACATAGCGAAAACATTGTACTGCTTTTCTCAACAAAAAAATTGTGATATTATGATAATTTAAATTGTATGCAATTTTAAGTTGTGCCAATATGCCATCTTTCGGATGAACGAGACACAAAACGTATTTAAGGTACTTGCACTCTGATTTATTTGAATGCGGAAAATTAGTGTAATTAGGCCGGCTAGTAGTTCGTCAGGACTATTTTAATTGTTAGCACGTAACATAAATATTCGTCGATGGTCGGCAGCTATTTTTATCTTTGCATACAAACACATTGCTCGTATTTTTGGACAATGATGAACACATTTTATTTCTACATCAAATTAAATTGCAACTCAGAGGAGAATTCAAATAATTGTGCATATTCTAGATAATTTTACCACACAGGCGATAAAAACAGCTCTACTTGACTTGACACCCAGCATTCATAATTCTTTCTGCGTCTAATTTTAAACTGATCCATTACGAAATGTTTAAGAATATCATCCGATGAGAATGAATAAGAACTCGTTTTAACAGTGCTTGGGTAGGTTTGGTGGAGCAAGTTGTTTTGCGTAAATAATGAAGCAATCCCACTGATCTTGATGCTAAGCCCCAATAATCTCGGCCTGTCTTTTCTTGTCCTCGCGCGAAAAACGACACTGCTGTGAATTTACTTAGACTGTGTGTCAAGGTTTTGCCACGCGTTAGTATTTTCGGTCGATACCTATAGGTTTCACCGAATGCGCGTAAATTGCGTGCGACACTTGTATGTTTTCAAACAAATCCAACCATAGAAATGATTTATGCGATAAAACATCAGTAGCATGATGTGGAGAATGTTCCAAATTATGCTAAGCGGTTCTACCAAAATATATTGTATATATTTAATATTATTAAATAGCAGCCTGTGTTTGTACTCATAAATCGTAAAATAAAAAATGGCATGAAAACACAATTTGCGTACGGTTTACGCACATGATGCTGAAGTGTGCGGAAAACCGACTAGCTACTTCCCTCTTGTTTCGAGAATGTTTTAAATAGCGCTCACTCGCCAGGCGAAAAGTAAAGGTAACGAGCGCGGATATATTCACGGGTATTCTGCGATGCCCAAACAGTCTGCGAACGCTAGCGACGAAAGCGTGACTGATACTGATTGAAGGAGAAGTTCGTTCAAAACAAATTTGTATCCATCCGATATTCACGCTTGTTATTTGCGCGGTGAATTGTAATTTAAATAGTAACCATTAAGAGAAGCAATCATGGCTTTTCGTTCGAAACAACCTGTCGCACCTGCGCGCAGAAGGTCTGCATCGGCCTTGCGTACCGGAAACTCCGCCATAACCAATGGATACACTTCGTCGCGACCACGGAGTATGAGCTATTATGCTGGGGCATCTACCGCTCCATACAGTAGTTACGGATCTTCCTCATCAACCCCATATTCGAACTATTCTTCAACATACGGGAATAATTACGGAAGTGGTAGTACCTACGGTACATCAAATTACAAATCTCCATATTACACCAACGGGTATCGTTCGGGTGGTACATCATCTGCATATACCACCACTGGCAGCCTTTCAATTCCTGCAAAATCACTCGCTAATTCCAATTATGGAAGTAGTTACAGTAATGAAGGGAATAAATCACGACAAATATCTCGAAATAGTAGTTATAATAGTCGAGATCGTTCGCATTCTCGATCTCGATCACAGAGTATGGGAATGGGTGCAAAAAGTTTGAGCACGACTTCGTTGAACTCTGAAGGATACTGTGTAAGGACGATAGTTGCCTTCAATTTTGTCATTTTATGATAAATAAGGTATGTGATTAATTTGATTTATTTTTTTGCAGAGTGGAACAGAGAGGTCTAGCTCACGGAGTTCTCGAATAGGTAGCGCAAATGATTTGATTTTGCGCGGCGAGAATGGTGAGATTGACTACAAGAAACTCTATGAGGCGGCACTCACTGACAATGATCGGCTTAAGGACAAGCTGAGAAAATCGGATGAAGAACTCAGGGACACAAAAACTACTTTAGAAAAGCTCAATACTATTGTAAGTATTTAACTGTCTAAAATTCAAAACGAATTTCTGCAAACCTAATGATTTGACCTTACAAATGTGTAACTTTTTTTTACAGACAAGTAAAAATTCTCTCTCAGAACTAGAAAAACGAGAAAGACGCGCAATGGAGCGAAAGCTCAGCGAAATGGAAGAGGAATTAAAGGTAAGCTATCAAAAAGTCACTACTAAGCACAAATCATCTTTTTTTACTTGCATCTTCATTTTTTCCGTTTTGATTTGTGTAACTATACAGTGCTCCTGTTTTGTTACTTATCATTTAACTGCCAAAGGATCTTAGTAAACATTGGTTTTGATACATTTTTGTCATTAACAAACTTTCTGCGATGGAATATTCATTGTGTCGCCTTTAAAGTTTGTCATATTTTTTACATTCACTTGATGTTTACCCCACCCACCATAAAGTTTTGTCTATATTTTGTGCTCATTGCTTGTAAACATATTATATTGACTCATTTCTTTCATGAAGAAGGAGAATAAGCTCCACAATCAATTGAAAATTGTTTTTTCTAGCAATTACAAAAGTTAAAGGCAGAGAACGAACGCCTAAGGGCTGAGAACAGAGCGCTGACGCGCGTTGTCAGCAAGTTAAGCAACTCTGCCGCAAAATAGGTAACTTTGATAGAGTGTCCTCTGAATGCCCGGAATCATATGCTGCCGAGTTCGATGCATTGCATTATGCGACCCGCCGCTCATATCCATACACGTTTTAACTCAACCAAATCTCTCGAGATAGATCTACGAAGAACACATTGGCTTTTTGATTCATTCGCTAAGTGATTGCGTTCAAAGACAAGAAGACACGTTCATGAAATTGCTTCCTAAATCAAGAAACACACTTTACTGCCGACTCATTATTTACACAAAAACTTGCATTATTAACGCCGAAAATCTGCAACTTTTGCGGCAATTGTTTTATACTTTATAAATCACATCAAACTAATGTAATTTGATACATGTTTGAATGGAGTTCGTTATATGTTTGCATTTCTTTGGTTCTCCTTATATCATTCTTACTTAACAATGGAGATGCGCTTTGTTTCCAATGATGCATGTAAATGTTTGCGAGTTTGTGTTTTGTCTAGTGTTTGTGTGTTCTACTAATGTCTCTTGTCTGTTGTCGTTGCAGCAAATGGACCTGTTAAAGAAAGAAAATCAGCGGCTGAAAGAGGAGAACGGAGCGTTAATCAGAGTAATCAGTAAATTGTCGAAGTCTTAATTTTATAATGTACAGCAAAGTCTATGCTTAATGGGCATATACATTGTTACTGCGATTCGTTTGAGTCTATTCGAATGTATGCGCTCTAAGCGTTGCCTTGGTCGGCGAATGCAGATTACGATTAGTTATAGCAACTCTTTATAAGTATTATTTAATTTATTTTATAAAATTGAAAGATTTAAATAATGATTGCTGGAAATGGTTGTTATTATAAGTGGACAAACATGTTGCATGAGCAACAGCATTATAACGACAACGCAATCACTTCAGATGATTTTAGACACTGCAAATTTTATCAGCATTTTGACCCACGTTTTGTAATATGTCACATAATCATCTAAATATCTGTTGTGCTTTATTTGTGATTGATTTATATATTTATATGATATAATTTGTGTAATATTATGCCGTGCAACATTAGAATGCTGACGGTTATTAGGCAGCTTTCTTTCTTCCCTCTCTTGGATCATAATTAGCATGCTCACTTTGCCCTAACGCAATCATATTGTTTTATGTTCCCTCCGAATACATTTGTTTCGAAAACAATTGTGTAGTTTTCATTTGTGCTTCAATTCAATCTGGCGTAAATTGTTTTTACAAAATGGAACAGATATTGGGAGATATAATCATATGATTAGGCTGTAAGACGACAAAAAACAATAAGTTATTTATTAAGTAATTCTATTGTGACTACTTGGGGAAAAATGATTGAAAGCTAAACTTCTATCAATAAATGAAACTATCTTGTAAAACAGTTGGAAGACACGCTACAAAGTTGATTCCGTTAAGTCATTTGCGGATTAAAAATTTGCGTTGCGGGTTGCATACAGTTTAATGTAATTGACGAAACAAAACTTGAAAATACGTTGCATTATATTTA
>JAODIE010000006.1:740021-782667 GCA_027575565.1 Diploeciton nevermanni
AAAATTTGCGTTGCGGGTTGCATACAGTTTAATGTAATTGACGAAACAAAACTTGAAAATACGTTGCATTATATTTACTTATCTAACACTGTGTTGTGATTCAAATAGTTAGGATTTTAGTTAATTCAGTGCATAAATGTATATTAATTAATTTAAGCGTTGTATTAGAGATCGTAATTTTAACATTGTCTGTTACTATTCTTGAAAATCCTTATTGTTTTCAATTGTTTTATTATATTTTGTTTCTGTTTACAATGCAAAATATCAAAATATATTCACTTGAGAATACACAATTTTACTACAAACGCAAGTGTTGTATCTGTACTGACTATTTGAATGAGTTTTATACAATGTTGCTTTATGAGTATAAAGACAATTATTGTATCTCTTTGAGACATTATTTGCTTTCCTGGTCATATTTCTTAATTTAAGAATAATAACACCATATATTATCATATCAAGCATAAGGTCAACCGCATACTAAACATTCTATAGCAAGTTACTTATACATCCAAATTTAATTTGAGGCTATTAATAGCTTTCATGTTTACCGTGCACAATTTAGGAAGGAAATTTATCAAGACAGCTTTTGGCTTTAAGCCATGGTTCTTTAAGCTAATGTGTCTATCTTTTTAGAATGATATTAAAACTGACTTTTTCTCAAAGGAGACAGACAATATATAATTATTGGACCACTAATTCAATATCAAATTGTTCAACTACTATTATATGAACAAAAAACTGCGATTTCTGACATGTTCAAAATTGATTCTAATGTGAATGCATTCACATTGTTTACTATCATTACTATATCTGGCAAAACAGCAATACTAATTCATATATACATATATATATATATATATATATATATACATATAGTGTTTATAAATTGAATTTGTACGTGTTTTTCTACATGCCTAACAATTTTTCATATTTATACATAATTTATGATAGAATAAATTGCCATTGCTACTTATTCCAGTGCTAAAATAAATTTAATTATATTGTGGATATTTAGTACATTTACACATTCTTTTGGTTCTGTATATTTTATGTTTGCCTTCAATATTGTAGCTGTTATTTAAAGCTATTTTTTATTGGTATATTGTTTTTGTAATGACGAATTTAAAACTCCTTTACATAGTACAGTAATCCCTTGGTCACACAAAGTACAACAACGTCAAAACCACCTATACAAACCACGAGTAACGCAAAAACCTTCAGACTGGCGAAGGTAACAAAAACTAGTTGGAAGAAAATATAATGAAATTAATTTCAGAGTATCGTTGAGTGTGGTTACAAAGTCTATTGATGCTCTGAAATTAATTTATGCAATTCAAAAAAAGCCAAAGCCCTAATATAACTAAATATTTAACCATTTTTTGTTTCAGTAAATTTTGAACAAAAGTTTCAAGATATAAATTCCATTGTAACCATATAAACACAACTAGTATAGTTTTATTTTAACTTTATTTACAGTATTCTAATCATTTAGTTTAGAAGATTTGACATGAATCCTTAATTAGTCCCTTACATCTACAATAATAATGTTCATAAAATGTATTTCGTATATTATATCTGTATAATTACTCATAACTTTATGTATCACACAATGTAATAATTAGGAAAGCCTTCACGGAGAGCCAAAGAAATGGGGCTAGCGAATATGTAATACTAATATTCGCTGGCCCCACAAGACGCAAAACATAGTCATATTGGATCTTCCCCAGAAATTTATGCGACCAATGGCTATAAATCCAATAAATATATTTTAAAATGTCGTTCACCAAGTTTTACAAACTTATTTCATGAGGGCGGACAAAACAACAATAAGCTGAATTAGGAATGCAAAGTATATAAAAACTATTATGACATAACGAAAGATAATAATAACCATTCGGGATAATGTGCTACTGCGAACTACAGCACGACCGCGATACTGGTTCTATCTGATCGTCATCAACAACTAAGACGTTCTTTCTCTGGGATCCTTGCCGAGACAACGTCGAATTAAGGGCATCTTGCTCGGCACGTCTTTCTAGCATTTTCTCAATCAATGCAAGGAACATTTCCTCAATACCTTCATTGGCTTTAGCTGATGTGTGCCAATGCAAAGCACCTACTTTTTGGGCATATGCATCAGCCTCTGTAAGGTCGACTTGTCGCTCTCGTTCTAAATCAGTCTTGTTGCCAACAATAACCAAACTGATGTCTGTGCCCAACATTTTGCGCAATTCCTTTACCCAGCTCTTGACTTTCTGCAGTGAGTCTTGGTCAGTTATATCATAGACAATTACTGCGCCATTTGATGAACGATAGTAAAGCGGGCCAAGAGCATGAAACTTCTCCTGTCCTGCAGTGTCCCATATTGCCAGATTTATTCTCTTTCCATCAATGCTCATCTTCTTTTTCAGAAATGATGCCTTAAACAGAAAGTTTATTTCTATCAATAAAACAGTCCCCAATGAACAAATAACCAAGACACAACAGAAAAACAATGCCATCTTTTTTATTCATGATATCAATTATAATTTTACATGCATTTAGAAAACCTTTAGCATACCTGAATCGTAGTAATATGATCATTATTGAACTTATCTTCAGTATATCGCAACACAATACTTGTTTTTCCGACGCAACCTTTCCCCAAAAGGACAACTTTAAAATCATGTGAGTCCGCCATAATTATCTGGCTTCTTTACTCGCATATTTCACACCAATGTGCTGAGCATCCGCAAACTACTCAAATTTCGCAAACTTTGCTTGAATCCTTCGAAGATGTTAAGAAATCAGCTGATCATGCCAATAAAAAGAACTGTCATAACATACATGCTTCAGTGGGTAACCGCCAGAGGTAAAACCCTTTTTATAAATTTAAATATAGGTTTATATTTTAAATCAAACAATTATTATAATTACAAATATTTTAAAATTAAATTTATTATGATTAATTTTGCAACAAATAAACATTTAGGACATCTAATTTTTATTTTTAAAAAGCTAGTTTCAGATGCTGAGCGTTGATGCCGCTTGGGTGGTTCGCACGGTTGGCACCTCCGCAAATGCCACTGCAACAGTCAAAAGTACGATATCTTTGAAAACATTCTAAAATACCAAATATTGCAAATATATTTATTAAATTTTGATTTTTAAATACAATTACAAACAGTTTTAGTAAAATAATTTACTTATATTTGCCGTAAATTATAATAGTTTGGAAAAGAGCTCAATTGTCTAGTATTGTACTACGCGTATAATGCGCATGCGCATTTAAGTCACATTATATGTGTTCCCTGCAGTCATCTGTGTTGTATTGGTAAGTTCTTTGTGCTCATTAAATGTGAAATTTCTCTAAAATTAAGAGTAATTAATGTGTGATTTGTTTGCAAAACTACAGTAGAAGTAAGTACTCACCAAGAAAACTGAGTGTCATGGCGGATTATTGCGTATTTAATTTAAAATCTGCAATTTTATGGTGGCGTCCTATGTCCGTATCGGCTGTACGCATCGTTCATACGCGTTCCCCGTGCGGATTAACGAATTGAAAACTGCCAGACAATTGCGAGCTCTAGTTGACGGTAAAAAAAAGTGCATGGATCAAGGAGAGATCATTGCTTGTTCCATCGGAAACATAATCTTGTGCCAACCTGTTAATATAGCATCAACCCTGGACGTTTCGAAAACCGTGGCAGTACATGTTGACCGCGAAGAGTGCGTTACGTGCTGCACGTAGGCCTCTTTCACGCCGCTTTCACTTGAGGACTCTGCACTTTCGTGATATGTCCTGTTGTAATCAGTGATAAGTGATAATACACATTCAGTTGCCGAGATTAATATTGAGGCAAGATCATCTTTAAGCTGGTGGAGGTGTGTCAAGTCATGCCATGAGCTTGTTGCATTTCGAGGGCTTGTACAAACTCGTACAAACACCACACGTTCCTTGACACCATTTTTCGGTAATGCAAATGATCCCAAAAGTATAATACAAAATAGAAAGTAAATTCGATTCAGACCGGAGTGATTCCAATGAGATAGTCTCCGTTCTGCTAACAGCATTTCGGGCGAATTTGTTACGTCAATAACTCGGTCAGTTGACAGCAAACGGTTTGTTCCATACGCTTCACAACCAACAAATTCTTTTAGGATATGCCATTTGTTTTAGAAATCATTATTTGTGCAGTTGGCATCATAAACTTGATAGGGCGGGTGAAAATTGCTATTAGCTACCTTTTTTTATTTACAAACTGCACAGTTATTATGCACTAATTGAATAGTTTTTATCAACTAGCGATAAATCGTCACAGTACAAGTAATAATTGACAGCTGAAGTTGTGAATTGTCGCCATATTAATAATTTATAAACATTCATTCCTCAATTGCGACACACATTCAACAACTGTAATTGCACATTTCGCCGGTGTTGTTGCAACGACGCATCGCGCTGCAATTAATCCTTGTGTGAAACTGGGGAGGTGTCGGTGTGCGTGCAGCGATTTTCGGCGTGCAAGTAGTTCAAGGTGTTTGCATTTAGTCCGCCGGTACAGTTACACACAGCAAGTATATAAAATATATCATGATGTGAATGTGGCGGGCACGCAATACGCACACAACTGGCTGCCTCACATTTCATAGCGATGCGACGAACGCGGAATATAAAAAAAAAAACGAGTAGCCTAGAGAGAAGCAATGGCGGGTTGTGTTGTTTCATTCAGCTGCAACTGAGAAAGTAAACGATTGCAGCGCTGAATTGAAGATTGCACGTTTGCATGCCGCAATCAGGCGAGCGCAGCTTACACGCGAGTAAAAGTTGGTAGTAGCTGCGCGGTCTGGTAATGCAGTGCAATAGACAATGCGTGTGTAAACAGGATTGACCCTTGTAGCGAGTGTGCTACTCGCAGTACTTGCGCTCTCATGACGCCGTGCTTGCCCTGCCTGTGCAATGTATATTTGGCGCATGTGATTACGTAGGACGCGGCTGCCGTAGAGGGGGCTTCTATTGTTTGTTCCACTTGCAAAGTTCTTGCACTTTGTTGAAGTGTATGCCCTGCATGTACAAGGCGTACTAAATACTGCCGATATGCCATTACATGTACACACTTTATATATAAACCAGTACATGTTTTTAGTTCTACTTCCTTAATGAGGACGATTGTTTTCGTGGTTTTCCGCACGTAGGCCGAATTAGGTAAATCATTCGAGGGGACGTGATGCGCGTGGAACCCACTCATGTCTCGCCTTCAGCAAAAACACTAACTGGGGTGAATGTCCTCCACAAATTCTTCATTCACTGCTGACGAGGATGCGTCGTTGGTCACACATTGTAAACATTTACATTGGTACAAACCAATCGGCGATAAAAGCTGCAAGTGAATGGTAATTAACCTGAAGTTATTAATGAACATCATTGATCAAATTGTAGTATATGGTGTTATGCCTGTTGTAATTGTACGGTTGCTAGAAATTACAGCGCAAAATTTAGTAATATGACATTCTTTGATCAACTTCACAACATGGTTGGTAAGGATGATTCCGATGGGAATGCGCGCAACGCATACAAAAGAAATTCGCAACAATTATACGCACACGGGGACGCACGAGGCCGGCTCACCGGTGTTTACAGGCAAACATGTTTATCTCTCGCGGGGCGTCCGTCTTTATATTTAGATTCTTGCGCGGCGAGCCGCAAGCTGGTCAGTGGCAAGCGGGTATCATGAGTGGTAAACAACTTCGTTATCGCTCGAAAGCCGAGAAAATGTTTAGACGCATCCAGCGGCCAAATGGTATCGTGATTAACTGATTGGTGCAGGTGTAGAGTGCTATAGTTTGTTTTAACATTGCCAACTCTTGCGGACATTGAACGACAAGGAATCTGGCGGACGCGAAGAACGCCCACGCGTTTGGATATTTGATCCGAGGTTCAGCAGTTGACGCGGTCGTGCGTCAGTAGTAATAGTGCACGTAGTGTTGGCTGTGTCGGCGCAACAGGTGAGAAGAAAGGCGGCGCGCGCTGGCCAGACGCTGGAGAAGTGCGGTGTATCATGGGAAACGCAATCCGCGTCGAGGTGTGTCTGAGACTGTGCAAGTCACAAGTCGCGACAAACGCAAGGCACTGCCTAGATTGACTTCGAATCGGCTGCAAATTGCGAACCAATGAATACGCTCCCCGCATACGGGACTGTAGTTATTTTTAGCACGCGCGACTTGTTTGTTGTTGATGCTCTGCACCGGCCGGAATGAAAGTGGCGCAACTGGTATGCGCCTCACGCGTGGCGTAATCGGGTTTTGTGCAGAATAAAAGTGGAAAACCGCTTTTGGCATTTGAATTAGACGGTACCATTGGGAGTCAATGGTCACAACATGAACTTGAAATAAACAAATATCTTTATGTTTCCTTTTCGCAATTAAGCTTCTGCTCAAGATCTATGAAAATAAATTACAAAATGTCAACACACAATTTCACAAATATCACCAGTTGATAAAATTAATCCGGTTTGCGTTTGATAAAGTGCCATACAAATATTTTCGTTGAAGCTTTTCATTATCTATCGCTGAATACGGGTTTCATTCAATTATTGAATTGTTCACTCTGGGCACCCAAAGTTGGTCGTAATCATCTTTTTGGCTTTCGATATTGTGGTGGGTCGCTCAAAAACTCAAAAACTTTCAACATATTTGAGCATTATTCTTTAATTTTATCTACAATAATATTATAAATCTAGGATTACTCGTTTTATTCTTGAACCAACTTTTCACTGTGGGAGGGAGAGTACTGCAGGTCTCTAAGGCACAGCACCTGACTCTTTTTTGCTACCTGGCCACTTACAAATATCCCCCTACCCCTATTTAGTGAGAATTGACCTGAAGTTAAGGTTACTTTTCGTTTAAGATTTGGGCGCGCATGTCATTAATATTCGTTCACATATAGTTTCACTAATTTTGTGATAATTCGATCTTGACAAAAGCTTTTCTATTGCAGATTTGCTTAGTTAGTGAGCTGTAGTCATCCCTTAAAGGCACATTAACATGTTTTCGTTTCACAAACCAAAAGTCTACAGATCGTCGACAGGATGTTGCATTTGCAAAGCAAAATCTAGTAGGTCAGTATCAATATTTCTACAAGATTATCATAATGCGGTTGTTTATGTCGTATTCTAATGTTTTCTATATTTGCAGTTCTAGGTTTACTGATAGTAAGAAATACGAGAGTGATTTCATCAAATGTTTTCATTTAACCACGCCGCGTCAGGGTGAAATCTGCAACGCGTGCGTGCTGCTGGTGAAAAGGTGGAAAAAGCTACCCCCGGGCTCAACGCGAAATTGGCAACATGTAAGTAATATTATAAGTAGGCAACCACAAGTCAAGTGAGAATAGAATATGATTCTGGAACTACTCTCTTTGACTGAGTATGGTCTATTTCAGGTTGTGGATGCACGCGCAGGTCCTGGTATGAAGTCAATGACGAAATTTAAAACTAAGCACAAGAAGCAACAATTGGAAGAAGCGACAGCTGAAAATGCAGTTAAATCTAGTTCCATGGTTGGTCGCAAGAAGAAGCATTTTGAAAGGGAGTACAGTCCGTTGAGTGATAAGAGCGATGGTGTGGCTGAGGTTGAGATGGACATGGGCATGGATTACCTATCGGAAATGGCCACAAGCGGAGGATCCAGTCGTACTAATAGCCCAGGCGGAAGTGATTGTGATGATACTGTGCAAGTAAGCAAGAGTTCACGTAGGCATAAATCGCAAGCGAAGAGACGTGGTGAGGGCTGTCTGATTGTCAGTGAATTTATTGACATGGATGTCTGGAAGAAGTAAGTTGCAATGTTAATTTTATCTACGTGATTTGTAACACAGTTGTTTGTTGTCCAGAGTAAAAATCTGCTGTGGCACTATTTTTGAGAGTCCATCTGGTGAATTTCTTGTCGATTCTCGTTTTTTGAAACCATGCGGTGGCCGACTGAGATGTAAGATGTTTGGTGGGATAACTAAGGCTGACTCGGATATATCAGTCACGAAGTCGTATTCTGACAGTAGTTCGGACAGTGGGTACGACGAGTCTTCAAATCAAGGCAATGGCGAGAATTCACCCAACTTCATAACAACTACTGCAGCCAACTTGACTGAAAACGCCAACAACACGCTCAAGCAGCAAAAGCAAGTTAGTATAACGCTAGCCTGTCAAACTTCTGACGCCAATTAATGCAAGCTCTCTCTAGATTGTTTTAATTTATTGATTATTCTACATTTACATATTTTACCTATCAGAGCTATTCATTAACGATACGAGAGAAATTAAAATGATTTAAGTTCACGACGACTCGGCGTGTTTCCTTGGAGAGTTAAAATGATGTTTAAAGCGAGTGCGAAAATTGTACTTATATATATTGTCATTACGAAGAGAAGTGTGTTTGTGCGTGGGAATCATGCTGAGTCGTCGTCTTCTCTTGTCGACAGTACAAACGCGATATTTATAAATTGCGCGGATCAACTTTGCACCTGGGCAAACGCGACGCGTCACATCGTGTTACTGAATTCCAGGAAATTCCAAGACGTACGAAATTAAGGTTTATCTATTTCCACACAATGAATTCTGGAACAATGAACATTTAAATCATATTTGATGCACCTTGTGCTCAATAGCAATTCATGAATAATTCTCATTCAAAAACGCGAACATAATTAGAAAACGCAATCTACGATTGGGTCCAACGACTGTAACTTTTCTTTCTAAATGACATGCGTGACCTCACGTAGGCTAGCGTCGCAAAAGTCATTCAAAGTTTATTTATTTAGGTATTATTTGAGTGTATTTTTTGTGATCTTTATTTGCGCGCTGGTAATAGACATAGCAGTGTTGGTCACATGGAAAATGAATTGACTTGTCGATCATATCACAATCATGGTGTCTTCTTAACATTGTGAGTCTTAATGAAAGAAAGCAACTAATCAGCACTAAGTATTTAGGTATGTTACAAATGGTAACTTGAACTGCCAACTCTTTGTATATGATGCAAACAAAACAAAAGTGTTCCTCTTATTAACGATTTAATTATGGACGAAAATGATAAAAACTAATTAAGAGATTAATTAAGTATGTTGTTCAAAGAGAGACGTTATTACAAAAAAATACTGAAAATTAACGAAAAAAAAAATGAAGATCACAGAATAATTCAATGTTGAAGTTTATTTGATGAGATGAAACAAGTTCAACATGTTACTATAAGAGAGCTTGGTGAATGGGCTCTTCACGATGTTCTCTTTTTTAACTAACTACTTTTATCTACGTGAATTACTCTGTGATCCCATTAAAATCATCTTAAATAAATGAACTGACCCGAAGCAGCAATAGTTAGGAAAACATTAGCTAACTCTTGACCTTGTTTAATGGGCATTCTAAATTCAAACCTAGTTTGCCATGGTGTAAAACAAGTTAGCAATGTATCGCCTACAATTGATAGACTGTAAGCCTAGTCCAGTAATCAAATAACTGCAATCGTAGAATTATACAAGAGAAAATATCTATACAAAGAAAGCGAGCGAATATATCTATAATATATATATATATATATATATATATTGAATTACCAAAACTCATTTCACACACTAAAAGAAATTGAATGCAATTTACCGCTTGATGAAAATTATGCAATGTGTGAATCTCTAGTGTCACACGAAATCAAAACAATTATGCGTATGATTTGGTCGGTAATTTTCATTCAGTTCGGGAACGTTAAGAAATTCGGATGTGATGACGTAAGCAGTCATAAGAGCCTGAAACTATTCGGTGCCTTGATACACCTTAATAGTGTTAAATCACGATAAAATCATTTCGGCTCACGATATCTCCTGAAGCATTCTGTTTTTGTCATTTGACAGTAACACCAAAAATAAATGCGCTTCATGATGTCGACAATTACAGAGCCGATTTGCAATTTGGGCCTTGTGCACATAATTAATTAAGCGAAAACTGAAATTTGAGAATAAGGACGAATTAAAACACAACTAGGAAAGCCAACCGGATAAGTTGCATAATGCGATAATTACGATTACGAAAAGTATAATACTGCGAGATGAATATTTATTAGTATAATACATACATTCAACTGATGTAATTTTAAAAGCGAATATTCGATATTTGCGTGAAAAGCGCGAAGATCTCATGAAGATAATTATTCATCTTTTTGTTCATTAAATTAAGTCAAATTGCTACCTACTAAAAATTTTAAGACCTCAAAATTGAAAAAGTTATGATAATATATATTACAGACTCACCATTCATTTGCAGTCGAATTAAGCACTTAAAATATTTAATTTTAAAAGAATGATGTATACAAAGTTCCGATTTTATTTATCGTGTTTTTGATGATCGATTGATAATGATGTGAGGACACAGAAGAATAGTATTAAAATATGATTATATTTGTATATTATCCGTAATTTTAAGTGAATCGTTTTGAAGGCAAGTCTGGCACGATATTGCATTGAGAGTAGAAACGTACGGAGGTAAGGGAGCATTGAAATGTAGTTTGTAATTATTTATTTTATGATTTATTTGTTAATTTATGATTATCACAACGTGTACCAACGAGGATGCGCATCAGTGCGAGTTGTTGAGTTGAGAGCGATGACTTGTTTATTGTACATAGCACATACAAATGATTTATTCCGAGATGTATTATTATAATTGTTTCGTTGATTATTTGTATGTAGTACTTAGTTATATACTGCCAAGTCAAGCGAAACGAAATGAACAATACCTAGATCTCTCGTCAGCCATTAAGTCACTATTCAGCGCGTTCGATTTTGGCAACGCTTCACTCTGATGCCATCCACGAATCTAACGATATACTTTGGATTCCGCGACATGCGCGAATTTTCTTATTTTTAGTTACAATTTGTGTTTATATTAGAACACATGCGAATCAAAATTGGACGCTGCGTAGAACTAATCAATCAATTGTGAGGTGAGGAGTAGGAACGCTGTGAGATATGCGGAGTATTTAATTAAAACAAAGAATATGCACAATTTTTTAGGCCAAACAATTTTAAATTTTGAGAAGTTTATAAAGACATGTTGAAATTTTATAGAAAACGAAAACCGAAACTAATGCGAAATGAAAAGGCACTTGGGACTAATTAGTTATTTTTGTATAAATGAGAACATACCAGGACGTAATAATAATGACTGTCACTGAAATTTAATTATTAATCTGGATTCTGATACCGAATATTATTATTATTGTTGATAAAACACTAAATACTCGTTATTTTCAAATGTTCACATGCAAAATCATTTCATTCAAAATAAAAGCAGCAATCGGCATTATTCAGTTACTTTGCTAAAGTTTACCATAATTTAGTTGTGAAAAACCCTGTATGTGACTTATTGCAAGGAACGAAAAAGTTTGCCAAATATGGAAGCTACCCAAATGTTATTGGAGAGAAATTATTGAAAGACGCAATAACTATTGTAATTCTTAGTGAAAATCGTAATAATAATGTAAAACAGCAATTGTTAATAAGAATTTATCACAAATTGTTTTATTCGTTCATTCAATTTGCGGAGGCGGTTGAAAAAATGATAATATAAGATGCTCGTATTTTAGGCTAATTCAATGCGATATGAGATTTTGTATAACATGTAAAAGATGGACATTAGATGTGCGGTGTTTCTTGAAACCAAGTTTCTTATACAAGAAAAATTTTTGAATTTAGCGACAGTTAAAGTATTATAAAAAAAAATTAATGGAAATTGGGAGAATAGCCGAAGTAAAAAATGAAAATTAAAAGTGGTAGTTGTAATGCGTCAGGTACAGCGAAAACAAAATTTTAGTTACAACTTTCTGTTACACCAGAAATATATGGTTTCAAAAATAGTAGTTAATTTTTAGCTATTTTATAATGTTGTTTTCCAAGTTCCTGATGCATAGAGATGGGCAGGACATAGCAAAATGTATAATATTAATTCCATCGTATTTAGAAATTGATCCTGCTTTTGTTGCGTCCTGCAATAAGTCGTTGTATATTGTACGGAAGATTGGCTTAAAAAGTCGTCTAGTTATGTAAACATAAATAAAATGTATGAAGCGAGACTTGTTCTAATCAAATTTTGTACATTTGTACACGACTTCTTATAAAATATCGCAAAAATGTGCATGTTTTACAATCATTTTGTAACATTAGTTTGGATTATTCTGTTTTCTGACGATGCTTGATGACAGAGGAGCGCACGTAAGTGTGAAGTAATAGATTTTATTCACACTGATTATTTGATTCATTTTTACGTTATTGTTTTTATTTGTATTTTAATGTTGTGTATATTTTTTGTATGTAATAATTGTGTGTATAATATGAGATGTTGCCGAGCATAAGTTCCATATTCGTTTGGTGGAGGAGATTGAAATAAATTGATTGTAAGCAATGCGACTCATGTGCATTGCGTCGTGTATATGTAAGTGTCCAAGAATTCCATGAAATGTGAAAGAATATTACTTATTGTAACTAGTATTATTAATAAACATTTTAAATAATATGTCATTAGAAAGAGATTTTCACCACTGTGACATCATTTTAAAATAAACTTTCGGAAACTTTTCTTGATGCGACCACGACATATTTACATTGCATAAACATTTGCAATATAAAAGTGAAATAATATAAGATGGTTTGTGTTAGTCGTAGTCAAATATTTTCTAAATTCATAATGGTATGTTTTCCTTATATTTATTGCTTTGATATACTTATACTAGCTATTTATATATCGTTTTCGTATTGTTACTTTTTAAGTACTGAAATCTAGAGGTACCATTAACACTTTGCGTACCCCACGTTTCTTAAAAAAATTTCACTTGGCGCCGGGCGTTCTTATCGCTAGTTCTTATGATTTCTCTACTCTGTTCCTTTACTTTCCTAAAATTTCGAAGAAATGCATACGTAAATAAATACAAACTTTGATTGTTTTATATATTTGTTAATTTGTTTTGGTATTCAGTACTTTTCTTTTGTATGGTATAAAGCCAAACAGTCTCCAAGATACAACGCAACTTCACAAGCTGTACACATTAAATTTGTTACCCTCCTTCCATTGTTTTTAGAACATACGTAGTCACTGTCTTTTTTCCGTTTATTTCTTTCTAATATACGTATCAATTGATGTTGGTTTATGTGACCGGACAGTGTCAACCGAATCATGATGACGCGTACGCGATGTGATAAATTTACCTCAGGAGCCACGTCGCCGGCAATTTGCCATTTTATTTTCGCGCTAAGTGTTAATACTGAAGATGGCAACAAGTTGAAAGTGTTATATAAATAATAAATTACTAACAATTAATCTAATCATAATAAAATGATCATACTCAACACTTGTTCAGCAACAAAAAGCATTTCCTTGAAAAAATGATCAGATTTTTATCCTTGCACATTTTGCAAGGCATATTTGTAGGCAACCATACCATCAGAGAATATAAAACGTCAGCTCCAGCTGATGCAGGCACTACAAGAAGGAATAAACAGATTTGCTGAAATTGAATACCCCATATGCTGATGTGCATTCAATTATTTTAAGATGCCCAAATCAAACGAGACTGATCATATTCTATCACGCAGGTTAAATAAGATATTGGAGACACGCTTAGAAAATGATCCTGTAAGTTTAAACTGCAATCATTTTCAATTTAACAACTTATGTGTATGTATTTACAGGACACAATTGAAGCATTAAAGCAACTATCAACTTTCTACACAGAAAATACATTGCAAAACAGACGATGTCTTCGTAGTCAGATTGAAAAACGTAGTTTGGCTATAAATGAAAACTTTCTATTAGCATTCAAAGAAGTTAAGGAAAGCTTTGATGCTGTTTATAATGATATTGCAGATATGAGCAAAGATCTTGAGGATATGACTAAAAGACTTCACACAGCAAAATTGCAGACACGAAATTTGCTGGATCAAACTACTGAATTACAAAATGAAAGGTAATTTCAAACATAAAGCAATTTAAATCTCAAATAATCATTTGTTTTAAATCTTACAGCAAAACAACTGATATTAAAATACACATAGCACAAGCATTTATTAAGACATTTCAGCTAGATGATGATGACCTAATGGCTTTATATGGATCAAATTCAAAGAGCCCTTCACCAGTTACATCTGATATTTTTGATGCATTGAATAAGGTGCATACAATTCATATGAATTGTAAGATTTTGATGAAGAGTGGTCACCAGGTATTGGCTAGTAATTTGATGGAACAAATGACAATGCATCAGGTATTTATTATTATAATGGCTTTTTCTTTCAATGGAAACCCACTATATTTCTAGGAACGAGCAATTGAGAGATTATATAGATGGGCTCAATACAATTGTAGAAATGTTGAAAGTTCTGATTACACAGAGATTTTAACTAAAGCAATGGAAATTCTTCAAACTCGTGGATTACTTTTTAAGTAAGTTGTATTGAATTAATAGCATTGAAATTTTATGCATTATAAATACTTCAGATATGTCATTGAAGAGTATGCTATGTTTCGTTGCGGTGTCGTGGAAAGTGATTTTATCAACGCATTAACACGTGGAGGACCTTCCGGAAATCCAGCCCCAATAGAAATGCGAGCTCATGATCCCCAGATCTACGTCACAGACATGTTAGCATGGCTTAACAAAGCTGTTCCTATTGAAAAACAAAAAATAAATCTTCTTCTTAGCAAATGTAGTAACCTAGATGATTGTCAGCAACATTTGGAGACGACATTTTCTTCCATTTTCGAAGGCGCATGCTTGCCTTTGAGAAATCGAATGGAGAAGATTCTAGCAGTGCCTACCGAACCCCATACATTGTATGCCGTCACAAATCTTCTTCGTTACTATAAAAAAATGGTGATTAAGATGGTGAAAAATGGCAGTATGGCTGAACTTCTTACTCAAATGGAAATCAAAGCTGAAACAACTTTTTTGAGTTGTCTTAAAGGTCAAGTTGGTAGTATGTTAGTGAGAGTGGAAGCACCACCCAGGGATCTTTCACCTACAACTTCTATTAACAACCTTCTTGCTTTATTGAGAGATATTTTGTCGACAGCGAGTATGAGTGAAGGGCGTGAGTCTGACATGATTAAGGTAAATCATTGTGTATTTGTTTTAGTATTAACATTAGATTCATTCGTTATGTTTTGTTTGGAATTAGATTGCTTCTATTGTAATGGATCCACTATTGCGAGCTGTAAATGAACAGGCATCGCGTCTTCCCACAGTGGACATGGCAGTCTACATGCTCAACTGTATGTACGCGATGTACACCTGTCTCTCCTTGTATCAGTACATGGAGAATCGTTTGGAACGTCTGCAGGCTCAGTCCGAAGCTCAGATTGATACGTTAACATCTGAGCAAGCAAGTTCGCTGGTTGCGAATTTGAATCTCGGGCCGATTTACACCATTCTTCAAGATACGTCGCATGGTCCATTATCGGCCATACCTGGTATGGAGCCGAGTAATCTGAGGAATTTCTTGCACAAGTTAAATACGCTTATTGTCAAGCCTGAAGCGTTACTCTTGCCACAGATTAATCTGTTGGCGTCATCGCAGCACAAGAAATCGGTGCAGAAGCGCGCGTTTGATGTGCTTATTGCGATTTACAAACAGTTGTATACGGCAATGATAAATCCAAGTAATTTATATGAAATGCCGATGAATATTTTAAACAAGACACCGGAAGAGATGCAAAGTATGATGGATAATATCAAATAAATTATGCTATTATATATTTTGATTTGTAACTTATTAAAATTGTGATATAAAAGAGACGCATATGAATTAAAGAGGAGCTCCCAATCCCCTTTTTAGGGACACAGTCATTTAATTGATATCAACATTTTAATATGCAAAATCGTATGATATCTACATGGTTCAACGGAAATAATGATACCTTGACATTTTAACACAATTCAATAGCATTCAACAGTATTTGATACAAGAAAAACAAAGGCTACCCTAACAAACAAATTTTATGTTCATTAGCAGTTTTATTAGAGTGAATTCGAACACGTGCGCATAATTTTTGTAGCACATTGTAGTTGGAGCCAATTCTAAGAATCGTGGTGCCGCAAATAATAAAGAACATTATGTGGTAGATGAAACGTAACTATAATACATAGTAAATATTAATAATTGTAGGACGTTTGGCAATTAACATTTAGCAAGTGTTGTAGTAAAACATAATGAATATTAAACACTTCGTAACCACACTCAACGACATTCGTAATAAAGAACACTTGATCAATAATATGTTTCATTTGAAACAATTTTTTACATTCCGGGCTTCCTGTTAAATTCTACACCGAATAATAGCCCCGAAAATATGAATAGAATTCGTAATGTCTTACGTGCAAAAATGATATATCGCAAGGGAGCACATTAATATCTGAATCTGCAAACAAGAAGTTATATGAGTGGAAGTAGCGATTTGAAATAAGAAAATATCATAAGCACACTTGAAATTATTAAAATGCGGCATTTAATAATTATGCTTACACCACGCCACAGGTCATTTACACATAAATTGATAGATGACTAATACCTAGTAAACAATCAGGAGTATTTGTCCTCGGCGATTGGAAGCTTTTCGCGCCTGAATAGAACGATTCGCAGTTGTATTCATGAACATCCGTGCTTAGAGACGCAGTTCCGAGAGCAAGCGGATACGGCGCCGATGCCCAGCCTGTCTGCTTGTAGCGTCGGCCTCCAGATCATCACAGGCCGAGCACACTGGTCGTGCGGGTTTGCGTGCTCGATGTGGAAGCAGCGCGCTCCTCAGTAGACAGCGTACGCAGGCCGTAGACACAGCCGCGCTACGCCGGTTTTGCGACGCCTGTCGCATCTTGATTATGTGTGTATAATCGGAATAGAAGAACATTCTAAACCACCAAACAAATATCATTTTGTGCCTGGACCATCTGCAAACGTTAGGTACTACCGTTTCCAAAAGCAGTGTTGGTGATTTTCATCGAGACTCAACAATCCTAACCATCATAACCCTCACAGTGTTGTTTACCTCGCGTACCTAAGCAATTCAACAAACATTTCAGTTCGGGATTTGCTCCCCAGTTCGATTACATCCGCGTAAGTGCACGACGTACCTGTCCAAGGAAAAGATATTTGAGAACACGCCAGGAATTTGCTTCTCTTTACGTAAATACGTCGGAGGAGTGCGAGAAGTGAGTGATGTTGAAGTTTTTTGTCTCGTTGAGTTGACCACACGACTGCAAGATGGCCGACCCGCTATACCAGGTGAGTTGCCGTCATAACAAATTCTTAATATATTTTCCCATCACACAAGCTCTATTTGTGATAAAAAGTCAGATTGCAGTACATCACGCAATTTATTGGTGTCTCTTGACGAGTTTGGCATATTAAAAACAAAGTTTGCGCTTCGTTTAGTCTGCTTAATTTCTAAGTTATATGACTTAACGCAAACCTAGTCGAATCCCGAAAACCTTCACGTTGCATTTTATTGAGTTACGAGGCGGCTGCTAAAATGTAGGAAGTTTGAAAATTTAAGTTGCTAATGTCAAAATATAACCTGGAAATAAGCCTAAGTTTACACATTGTGTTAGTCATGAGATTTCCTGGAAAATCCATTTGGATAGATAAAAAACCTATAAAATAAGCAAACCTGTCTCATAAACATGATTAATTTTTGAAGTTACAGCCGTTCATTCATCATTCAGTGCTACAAAAGTATGAATTTTTCCCATGTTTAACTAAAATATCTCGGTGTTTACCTAGAGAGATAAGGAGGAGTGTGATACATCAAAAATGCACACTGCTTGCTGTGTACGTTGTACTGTTAAGTTTGTATACGAGTATAGGGTAGGCGTTTTATTCGAAAGAAGCTCCATTGTTTTACTGGAGAATCCAAATGTTACTGTTTTCTACAACAATTATACGAATAGTACATCTTTTATTTTTTATCTGAATCTAAGTGGAAAGTTTGTTTCGTGTATAGTCTTGGATTCAAGGACCATGCTTTATTTTCGTAACGAAATTTATGTTGTAAGTAAAACATGTGCATGCAATGCGACGAGCTCGCGAAGGATACGGCCAAAGTTGCTCGCGTGACAGCTTTAATTTCGAAATTAGAGAGGAATGAAAAGTGCGGGTGTTTCCGATGTTTCTAATGTTGTGGAAAGCAATTAACATCACTTTGTATCAACCGCTAAACGCTGAGAAACGTGTGATAAATAATTTGTTATTTAAGGATGAATTGAAAATGGTTATTTATGAATATTTTGAAGGAACAATTATGGCAATTTAATTAACGTAGTGGCAGGAGCAGGGTTTGCTCTTTACGACTGGATTGCAGTGTGCTTACGTTGACTCTCACAGGATTTGGGATTTTACGACCACTACATACTTGGCAACAAGCATTGGGTCTTTTTAGATTTTTGATTTGTTTGTCAGACTTGGCGACGCTATTTGCATGTGTTTTATTGCTTATCAATGCTCAAGGTGGGCTTGGTGCGTGGACAACTCATCCAATTAAAGGTATCAATTTGTTTCGCGAACGGGACAACAAGGAGTTGTATCAATCGATTAACGATGTTTTACAATGGCAAGGAGTAAAATATTATTCTTATCACTACGCTATTATTATCAGAAATTTTAAGTGTCGTCATGTGCCAAGGAAATGTAATTAATATATATTAATAGTATTAATGTTTTTGACCCGAAATAAATAAAATCATTTTATATCTTCCAAATGCAAAAAATACAGGTTGACAAAGATTAATCTTTTAATTGGTGCATAACATTTACTGATTTTGATGAGCTGTAGCTTTAGTTTTTAATGTTTACTCTAATTAGGTACAGGTCTGAGCTCAGTTCAGATAATTGATTAAAATCAACATTACTAATAGATTCTGACAACATAGATGAAATTACTAAAAAAAATACTACGTTATACTAATTATATGTAATCACACATTGTAGCTAGAGTAATTTTAAGGATTTTTGAAAGTTGCAACCTCGTCTTTTAAGATTTTTATTTGTAATTTTTTTAATCAGTTTTCCATCCTACTATCTAATGCCGTTTTATAACCGATTGCTCGCAAATTGAAGAATATTCTTTGAGTTGTAATTCATGGTGTCATATTTGCTGGGCAAGAGACGCTAAAAAGCATTAATATCAGAGTGGATGAGTGAAATATCTTAATGGCATTTTATGTTTAAAAAGCATAGCAAATTTGTACTCACGAAGATTCAGACTTTCCCAGTGGTTTAACTTCTGGTGGTTCCCTCGGAGGAGACTTCTGTACGTTACAAAGCACTCTTCCAATGACCATAAATCTATGGGACTCTTAGCTTTTTTTTTCCGTCTCAGCAGTGTGTTCACACTCCCATAAATGTGTGAGCGGCACTGCATACGTTTACGTTGCAGACAAGCGTAGCATCCACAGTGGAAACATGATGGGAGCGTTGGAAGTCGGCGAAGTAGTCAGTTGACGCTCGCGGTCTGCCATTGCCGCAGCGCCGTTAATCAGTCGGCAGTGTGCTACTATTCGCGTGTGCCCGGTGCATGATGCGTGCGTGGTGTGCACCAATTTGAACAATCGTCCCTGAGCGCCCAGCACCCAGATGCTGATTTCTCTTGCCCGTTGCAATGTGGTCAGTTTTGTTTTATTCGCAGGCGCACTTTGGCAGCCGCGTTCAAATCGCTTCATTCGCTTAATGATCGTGGAGCAATAGTCTTCAGTAGTGCAGTGGACACAATTGGATTACAAGTGCAATAATGAAAAACCATTTGTTATGGCGCAGTAGCAATAATATTAACAAGAATAAAAACAAATGCAAATTGGTAATGTAAATACGAATTAGTGAGTTTTAATTCGAATCGAAACATTTACTAGACCATTATGGATTATATATATTTGATATCAGAAAAATTCATGATTAAGTGTATTATCAAAGGAAATACGATCATAGATTGACTTTGCGTATTTTCTAATTGACTGCATAATAATAATAATAATAATATAGCTAATTTGCACTAATAACGATTTTCCAAATTTGCTTCATTTGTTGTTTATTGGCAAACTGGCTTCAATAGCGTCTGACGTCATCGTTCTATATTACATTATTGTATTTGATTCCGATCTTTGCGACTGACGATCTGATTAAAAGGGCAGTGGAGCATTAATATGGTTTCTGCTTGTTGGCATCGTTTCCATCATTGGAGTTCACATTCGCGTAACACACGAGTCGGCCGAATACCAGCAGTTTACCGAAATGCCGACAATCTATTATTCTCGTCCGTTCATGCAATAGATGCTCCCATTTTATGTGCACCTGGTCACATTCTGATGGCATTCGTGTGAAACCTGTTGAATATTCAGAAAGCTAGAGGAAAGTATTTACTTTCTTGCTATTCAATCGGTACTCATTAATGATTTAACATACTACAGGTTGCTTGGTTGTCAAGCATGTTTGGCTGGCTACGAGTATATTTTAAATATTGTGGTTTCACAACCCAATTGTTTTATTTGCTCTGGAATGTAAAGCAGAAGCGTTGACGTCAATATAATTGATTTACACATCTACCCGACGACAACGTGGATAGCAGACAAACTTTAAACTGGAGACTGTAAATAAATACAATAATTTATCATGGAATAAAGTCATTGGCATCAGGAAAGTTATGCTAGGAATCCTTACTTCGATCAAAGAAATAACAAATTATGTATGTAGCGTACAATGATTATATTATTTGGTGTATCATTGAGTGTGGTCATGAAGTGTTTAATATTTATTATCATGTTGATATAAATTTACTTTAACACTTACTAGATATCATTTATATAATATTTATAAGCTTGTTGTTCTTCAATATGTGTTTATTTTTTACGTATGAGGATTGTTTGAAAGTATGATTGGGTATGTTCATTATAGACTTTTGTAGCTAGGTGTATTGTAAATGGTTTATATCTTCAAAATGTCGATTTGTTTCGCTTGTGTTATGTGAGTTTATAGATTCCGCTAGATTTATGGAGATTCTTTGAACCGATCATCCTCATCTCAACATTTTCAAGGACGATATCTCAACAAAAAACTATGTAAACAAAGTGCAAAATGAAAACACTGAAGAAGGCAACACGCCAAAAACGTTTTATGTCCTAGATTTTTTACATTGGCTGCATAATAATGACATTTGCACTGATAACGATATCTCAACAAAAATCTATGTAAACAAGGTGCAAAATAAATTCATATTGAAGAAGGCAACACGCCAAAAATGTTTTATAAATAAATATTTAGTAAGCGTGAAAGTAAATTTATATTTATTTAATGATTATATTATTCTACCAAGTCAATAATACGCACCGAAACATGATTTTGAAACTTTAAAACTTTCTGAAGATTCTGGATGTGCAGTTTGACTTTAAATACCATGGTTGTTTTTTGAATCAACCTCAAAGCTTTTGCAAGCAGGGTCTCTTATTGAGAACTGTTATTTATCTACATTCAAATCCAATTATAACAATTTTATGTATAAATATAACTCTTTGTTATTATGAATCTACTTCATACAGATTATTCGTCTACTATTTCAGTACTTGATTTTGATGTCTTATATTAGATATATTACACTTCTTATTCCAAACAGTATTTGCCTGTTTTAACATTTTTCTAGTTGAACAAACGTTTGCTGGCTTATTGATGTTTCTACTTTAGCTTATATTAGTGCATTAGTCAAATGAATTGTTACTCAATTTTAAGAATTGAGAGGAAAATTTAATACCAAAGCATTAAGAATAAAAAGCAACATGGAATTTTTGCAAATCTGAAATTATTCAGAATATTGTGGTCTTATACATAGCTTGGGTTTTTTATATTTTCAACTTTAGTCGAAAAATATAATAGAGAAGGAATATAATAGAGTATTCTAGAAATAGCCTGGAAATTCTGGCTTTTGTTTGGGTTGCCCCGCTCCGTAGCTCAGTCGGTAAGCCGTCTGACTGTAGCAGTGATAGCGAGGTGCATATTCGGGGCACACGGGTTCAAATCCTGCTAGGGGGTATATTCAATATGATTATATTCTTTCACAGAATTCAGTTCCAATAACTGCTAATAACCCTGGTTGTTGATGCAGTGTAATGGAATGGAAGTCAAGTACGGCGTCGGTAATCGGCATGGTTGCAATACACTCTAAAAATAACAACAACAAATTCTGGCTTACGCGGGTGGGCAAACCAATAATGAAAACATATATTCTAGGTTAATATACTTTATCTGGCAAATCATTTTAATACTGTTTCAAATTTTTGCCACATTGTGCAATGTTGCAGCAATAATTAAATGCTACCAGTAATATTTATACGTTCGCGGAATTTGGGTTTATAAATTATGTTCTCAATTGATTCAGTAGGATATGCAGTCTTTATTTTATAATCAACCAATCATGAATTTGTTTTGTGTTTGAATTGGTACAGTTTTAATTGCGTCAGCTTGAGTGTTCTGGTAAATTTATTGTCATCTGTTTTAATGGGAAATCCCTAAGGATTCGAATTTTTATTTGTATTATAAATAATATTCCGTTGTACGTTTTGCTGACAATGTGGGGTTTGGACATTTTCGGCGCGCCGACGATGGTGGAGAGGTAGCAAAATGCCGAATATTTTGCGGTCAGCAAATGTCCATGACCTCGAGCACCTGTAGCGCCCGATCGTGGTACGCGCTCGAGCCTCGCGGGCAGACTGGAGTCGGCCCATAGCGGAGAGTGCCACTACCATAAATTCGCATGCAAGAGCGGATAGAACAATCATTTCAATTTCGCGTATTTAAATGCATTGGTTCTGGAAACATATTTTGCTTCTGCTTGATGTTATTGCTAAGGTCAATCTTCATCTACAGTTACAATAGTCTAATAGACTTTGCAAGAAATCACAATTTCTCAATGAAATTAGCGATACGTCACTAATTGTGTTGGTTTTGAGTCCAAACATTGTGAAAACTAGCGTAAACTTTCTGTGAAAATGACGCAAATGGCAGCTTACTGGTTCTAATCTAAAAAAGCATTGGAATTTTGATTGCATTTGTGCTATCTATTACCGAATATTCTAAACTATTACGGAATACTCACAGTTGTGTTCTTCTGTGTTCTTCTGTAACAGAAATGTAACCCATCTAAAGAAATAATTTTTTTAAAGCAAAGTAATGACATTGTAAGGTGAATTTGGTTGTCAGATTTGGATGATTTTATCTCTTGTTTAAAAATGTTTTTTTGTACTTTATTGCCTAGTTAGTATAATTGTACCTTGGTTACAACTTATAATAGAACCAAGTATTGTTTATGAGACTAATCACGTTCAAGTCACTTATGTTTATAAACTTTAAACTGTTTTATTATGACTTAGTTATGATAGAGGGTTCAACGCCACTGAACAATGAGCAATACTTATTGTTAATTCGTCTTAAAATGAATGCAATTTGGGATTTTCCAGATGATTCCGAGATTAAACCCTCCAGGCAAAACGGCAGGCGATGGAGTTTATGGACAGTGTCTGCAAAACATTTGAGCTCCAATTACTGACGGCTAATAACACGTTCGCAGTTTACAGTTTGAATTATGCAAATATTTTTCTATTCTGCGGGTATTGAGTTGGATTCCAACGTTGAGTGAGCTAACTGTTAGGTTTATGCGCATACTTAATCGGAAGTCCATTGAGATTTGCCTAGTGGAGGAAAAAATTTGCACGGCCTAGAGCGGATTAAATGTTGATCATAACTTTAATGTGTTTATGTGCATTAAGTATGACAAGAGTACACGAACTATGGTAACGTGTACAAATTCTAGGAATATTAGGTATTTTTATGAACAATTTTTTAAAGGAAATCTGATGATATAATTGGAAAATACTGCAAATCAAGGAAAACAATATATTTTCGGTAATATTAAATTAAATTAGCAACAATGCGTGACTGTCGTTCAAAATGCAGTTAAAAATAAACAAGGAGGGCTACTAAATATACACATATATATGGTATATATTCAAATTGCATATGCAAATTTCTGCTCTATTGCACATTGTTTCATTTCAGATCGATGAATTATTAAGTGATATTGATATTTAAAAATTTATTTATATATGTTATATTGTAGTGTATTATTGAGCGTGGTTACGAAGTGCTTAATATTCATTATGTTGATAAGATTTCACTTTATCACTTACTACAAGTGTTAAAGTGCAATCTTATCAACATAATGCTATATTTTATTTATGTACAGTGGAATAATCAAATTTTGCTCTGCATGATCTAGTTTAATATAAGAAATAGTGTGAGGCTGTGTGCTGAAACAAGTCGTTTTGCATATGAAAGTTATGAAATAGCGTTGGAACCGAACAGTGTTATTTACTGTTTTATTTGAATACAAAATATGAAGACAACTTCGGTCAAAATTGAGAAATATTCATAGAAATATTACAGTTTGAAATGTTTTCTTTTTCTGCATGTAGTTTTTATTACATGTACACGAAATCCTAAATTAATGTAATTTGATTATATTGTAAAATTATACATAAAAAAATGATTGATACTCTTAGTCTTTAAATGTTTCGATTCTTGCAAATTTTACTTAAACATATCACATAATTTATAAAATTTGTTCTTTTTTAGTATGCTGTCAAAGCCTGTGGAATAAAGCAATATATCAAAATAGCAAAGAGTGCATTAGTGTAGATGTTATCATGATGAAGACGATGGTCTTAAAGAAAGTCGGAATGCAGAGTGTGGATCGCTCTTCGTTTAGTAGCAGTGGCGGATTCAGTATTGCAAACAAATTTAGTGCTAAACATTTAAAACTGAATGGAAAGAGTGACCATGCTGGACATCACAGAGGGAGTGTTGGAAAGATTAATACACTTATGGTAATTTGTTTTTATAATAGATCTGAGGTTGTGCTTCGTTGTTATTTTATTACAGGATTGAAGTTTTTATTCATTTAGGGTGTTTTATCTTTCAGCATAATGATACTTAATGAAGTAGCAACGAAAGTAGGGTTATTGGTTGATTAATTTTATATCAGAACAACCTAGTCTTCAATTATGAAAATTTCGGGTTATGAACAAATCTTAGTTGGCTATTATTACGGTTATTTAATTAATTTCAGCCAGGTTAATTGGAATTTAACGACTTATAAGTAAAACACTCCGGTACATTATCAATTAGAAGCAATTACGGACGATCTGCAATATAAGCCAGTGTTATTTCAGGAATGCGCGATAATTGATTAAATGTCTGAGCTGTTAACATTTAATTCAATGAGTTAATTCTATGTAGCTTGTTTCTTGTTTAATTAATCACGGTCGTTTATGATGTGCGTTTAAATGCAGTTAAAATTACTACATATAGACGGTTATTAAATGAGCATATTTATAGAATAAAATGTTAAATGTAATCGCAAATTACTACATGCGAATATATTTGTATTTTCAACGGTTGCTGTTAAACATCTCCTTTTTAAATTTTAGGTAGATGATCTATTTTCGGTGACAAGCTTTTCCACCATGCACCATGCAAGGTTTTGTATGTTGTCAGGTGTCACAAGTTTTCTTGTTGTTGGAGGAATGAAATTGAGGAAATAATCTTCTTCGTAATTTATATTACAATACTTATTTAGTTATTTTGAGAAACTCGATTCTGCATACATTGACTTGGTGTGCTTATGGTTTTTTCACGTATATTTCATGATATGATTTATCACACACTTTATATGCTTATCAGTAATATACACGCGAGACTCATTGTATGTACGTATTAAATATGGCAATTAAACGCGAATCTATTCATATCAATAACTGCTCCTAGTTTAGATAGTAATGTGGGAAAATGTTTCAGTTTTGGCGTTATTCTATTCGCAAACACACGATTGGCGTACAGCGAAGCCGAAACTATTATGAGAATTGGAAAGGTTTTGCGCGTTTCCAACGTGTGAACAATGCGTTTTTGTTTTCAAGCTGGTCTTGTTCAACATTTCAATTGTTTTCGGTGTTGCTCTACTAGAAATGATGCTTACTTTCGAAGGGATGTAGAGCAATGTGTGAAACGGTATTAAGTTAAAAAATATTTTTTATAAAACATAGATTTCTAGAAACTTATTTCCGTGATCTCTCTTATGTATGTATGCGAAGAAGGTTGCCATTGAGTTGACTATGAGAAACTTGTTGCTTGCTAGTGTTTCGTGTTGAAGGTGCGACCGTAATAACCGTAATTCATATGTAAGCTGGATTGCATCCAGCGACGAAAGTAATTGTTTTAGAAAGTTTAATCAAATTAACTACATAAACTGTGCAGTTGTGCAGAGAATATCATTGTCTGCTTGCCATCTTGGTTGCACATCACGTATCCATGAATAAACCCAAACAATAGAACAACTGGAAAGAGTTAAATTATATTCGTTTCTTTTTAAATCTGTAATGAAATCAGTGATGGATTATATTTTCTGGCTGAGTATTCACATCATTTACACCAAACATATGTTATATTTAGTTTAAAAAAATCTAATTCACATTGTAGCTGCAACTACAACATGCTATGTTCTACAACTTCGAACGTTCATTCAATACGTTTGCGTTTTCTTGCTAGGTTGCTTGGCTATTTATTAGCTAGCTGGAAGCAGTCGATGAAGTAATTGTCCGTTTGTGGCTGGGATTTTCTTTGTTTCTTTCCTTTCTATATTTTTAAACACCCATTCATTTCCTGACTGTCTATCACATAACGCAACGTTAGATATTTTGATTTGAAACAATCGTTGGACAGATGACGGAAGCAACTGATGGGCTTGTGATGAGTTGCTGACTGGAAATTGATATAATTGCTTTTTTCCTGACCCGTCGCTTGGTAATAATAGGTTGATTTGAAAGATTTGAAAAAAGTTTAATGATTTATTATATTCTTTTGGAATTTTTGAACTACGAATTTTCACGTTCATGATTTTAAACAAAAATTGTTGATATTAGGACTTATTTTTGAGGATGTTGGATACGTTTCGATTATATTCCAAATATTTCAAAATAAGATACTTATTCAAAAAAGAGGAGTCACTTTTGGTCATAGTGCAGGTCTCAAAACGATAAAAGCTATCTTTGTTCATATAAAAATTATTTTATGTAGTTTAGTAGTTTAATAGTTTTAAAATTGCCCGTGATTAATGTTTATAAGTTTTATTTCTCAACGTCAACCAATTCTATTTCTGATATTATAGAAATATTTTCTTTAATTTAAACTGCAGGTCTGTCACATATCTCAAATAAAACAACTCAGTGTAGTGTATCAAATACACTTCATTAGTATGAAGAACGGATTTATGATCATCTTCACGATGATCTCTATGTATCCAAAAATGAAGATTTGGAACAAAGTCGAGAGTGAAGCTTGCCGGTGCAAGAAAAGCCGGCCGTCCTTGATGTATAATTGCAGACGTGAGAACTGATTACCTTGATTTATATTTTATATGTGAGAGAGAAGCTCTCAAATACATGGTTCAAAGTGCACAGTATTTTGCTGAGGCACTGCAAGGTAACGCACGATATGTCATTAACATGCATTAAGCCTTAATTGCTTTGAAACATTAGGAATACTGAATATTTATGTCGGTGATCTTTTAAAGACAAAAATCTCGAACACACGAATCCTAGCACCAAACATCAGTATACATATTTATATACGAGAAATCAACCATACTTCAAATTAAAGTCTGTTTTATCGATATTTTGGCGGAGACCCTTTAAAGTTTTTTCGACTTTATTGCTGGGTAGGTGATCTCTTAGGAAAAGAGATTTAACGATCTTTGTGCCGCGAATAGTTTATTTAAAGTCGTTTTCTTTTCAAAAATGTTTTGCTCTTATAACAAACATAACATGACAAAAACCTGCTATGGTTCACCTGAAAATATATGCTGGGGCTAAATCCGGACACGATAAAAAAAATGGAAAGTATTTTTAATTACTTATGAATACCATAAATATAAATCTTATGATAACTATTGTTAAATAGAATAGAATAAGAAATCAGGTTTTCATAAATCTCCAATTCACTATGAGTAAATAGTCATTATTATTATAACTTCAATGATAAAATTATTTACATCTGGTGAGTTGTGGAGTTATATTGCTTCTTATTATGACTATTTATAAATTAGATCTTTCTTCATGGTTCATGAAGTCTTTAAACATGATAAATAATCAAGCTGCAGTGTGAGTCTTGTGACACATGACAATTACCTTTTTCCGTTCCACTTATTGTTTTAACATGCTGCTACAAAAACAAAACGGGATACTACTTGAACACTCGTATCAAATGTTATCATTACCAATATAAAATAATAAATTGCAATATGGTGTTTTTGTTACTTTTTGCACTAATGTTCAGGATCAATTTTTTACACTGACAAGTGTGCAATATTAAAGCATAAGAAACCTATTAAGTCCATAATTATATTTTATTTCTAGGGTGATTACATTCGTCATCCAGTCCTGTACGAGTTGTCGCACAAGTATGGTCTGGAAACGGAGCACCTGCCTGACTCACAGCTTGCGTGTAAGTTGGAAGAGCTCAAGGAGATCATTCGCAAGGAAATCCGGCGGGAGCTCAAGATCAAGGAGGGCGCTGAGAAATTACGCGAGGTGGCCACCGATCGCAAGTCGCTCAATCATGTCAGCGTTATTGTCAAGAATTCCAACTCTAAGCTCGCTGAGCTGAAATATGAGCTGTCCGAACTGGAATCGCAGATTATCTTGTCACAAGGGCAGAGCTCACCTTCGTGCCTGCCTACAAATGGAGGTCAGTAAAAATCATTAACTAATTTATATGGTGACACGGGCAGTTTTATTGAATAAAACTTGGCAATCATAATGTTGCAAGAGTGCAAGGAAATATAATAAAATATGTTGGATACAAAGTGCTTCGAATATTGCAAAACACTTTGAAATATGTTGAAACGTGCACGTGTGTTTTTCTATATTAAACAGTACGCGCCTGAGCTCTGGACCGAAAATAGATGCAACGTGAAAAAACGACCCAATTTTACAGAATGGCACTTTGGCACACAAAATTCCGAACTCATTCATTATGTTTGCTTCGATTAGAGAAGATTTGCCGCTTATGGTGTCAAAGTCAGTTTACTTTTCTTTCCATGATGTTGGCATAGTACGCAAATAGGTCTACACGCGAAAAGGCGAACGAACTTCTTACAGAGGCAGGTTGCAAAGTGGTACGCTTAATTACTTGTTAATTAGAACGTGCTAGGAACTTGCGTCTGTAAGGCGAGCAATGGAAGTGCGCACACTGCTACAAATGCCACGATAATAACGTTCATTATAGTGGTCGACTACTATATCGTGCGAGAATTTGCACGTTGGATAGGAGCGGAAAGGAAGTATATGACGACTGGTGGCAAAGATAGAATAAAATAACCTATAGACATTTACTCAGTATGCATATATTCCTATCATTGCTGTTTGCTAGAATAGAACGGAAGCACATTAATTTAATCCAACTTAATATCTTTATTCGATGTAATGCAGAGTCATTGTATTCCATTTATAGCTACGTTATACCTACAGAATTTAATTAATTCTTATATATTGACCAGAAAGAAGAAAAATGCACAAGGCATATTTTTTAAGGATAACGTAAATTTTAAGGACGTGTTTGTTGAATGGCATAATTAAATTAAAGATTATTTTTGTTTTTATTTTATAGACTCCATGATATCGTCGCCATTATCATCACATCAAAAAGAACAAGATGGAGCTCATCAGGATCCTAGATTACTATCCCTCGAAAAACAGTTAAACATTGAGCTCAAAGTAAAGCAGGGAACTGAGAATATGATCCAAAGCATCACACGAGATAAGAAACTGCTTGCGGAAGCTCAGCAAATGTTGCAGGACTCCAAGGCGAAGATAAATTTCCTACAAATGCGTATTTTAAAAGTAAGTGTTATGTTTTGACCTGGATTGTTGTAATTAAATTTGTTTATTTTAAAGGTTAAACACAATATAAACAATAAGCACCACAGTGGTTCTATACATGATTTATCGTCAAATGGCGACGCCAGAGAGTTAGAAACTTCTCTGGAAGAGAGGATCGACGACATTAGGCATCGTCTGCGCATCGAAGCTGCCGTTGTCGAAGGGGCTAAAAACGTGATTCGATTGTTCCAAAACGGTAGCAAAGAAAAATCAGACAAGAAAGCACTTCAGGAGGTATGTGTTATCAGATCATTAATTGTTTGCCTCGTAAATTATTGCAATAAGTTTGTGACACTTGTTGGATAAATTTATTCATGCCTAATATCGACGGCATTCCGGGACCGACCCGTTTCGCAATCTACCGGGCGGCATTCGAACGCGACGAGCTTTTTTCAGCGGCTTGGATTCGTTGATTTAATGCTATAAGTTTTGTTTTTCTACGCATTTAAGTCGCGCTCGCGTACATTTCGTTAACGCTTTTTTCGCTGGGCTCGCTTGCCAAAAACGCGTCGCGTATTGCACGCGCGGTTTACCCGTAACCGCAGACCGAGCGGAGCTTCCAAAAGCTTCAGTACGCGACCGATTGTAGGAGCAGTCGGTATGCGTGCGTAGATATTTGTTCGAACGAGTATGAGTACATACATTTGACGATTGTGAAAAATAAAGAAACGATAGATTTACGAGTGAAACGACGAAGCATTTTGTGTGTTGTGAATAATCCCAGGTGAAGCGGGTCTAAGAGGGATACGTGGAATAAGTTGGTTTAATCCTTTATGTGTCGGACTCTATCATCCGTGAAGTTGTTTTATTATAAAGCAAATTTAACGAAAAACTGATACACGGCAATAAATACAAGCATCGTGTAGTGCTCTAGCTATTTTTACATCGCAACTCTACTGAACGACATTTGCCAAGTACGTTTTTACGCATTCATATTAGAGCAGCATTGATTGAACTTTACTTATTATTTCCAATCAAGATTATCATTAGAAGGACGTCTAACTCAATTGCTGGACACATAGTGGGTTAGCTGAAAATAGGTCAACTTGAATAGAGGTTGGATGAGAGTTAGTTTATATTCTTATCCTCACAATTAAGTCACTGAACTCAACCGAATTCCCATTATGCAATCGGAATATAATATATAAACATCAGAGTTCACAATGTTTGCACCAAAAACGGCTTCTTCAGTAGGGACAGACCTTTCTCAGCAGTGGACTGTTCATGCTCAATTCACAATTAGTCATGATGGAGTCTCAGAGAGTACATGTACACCACAGACCCATACAGAAAAGGATGAAAACGGAGTCCGTATGGTATATACATGGTCTTCACAGGATTCTCCATTACCGAAGGATTGTGAAAGTAATTACGGATTTCAGAAGGGAAACATGATCTTTACCACATCTCCGCGTGATCCACGTGGAGACGTTAAGGGTCCCGGAATGGATTCGTCTGGATATGGCAGTGAAATTTCTCCTAGTAGTAATTACATTCATGGAAAATTACCTTTGGATACATTAAGGGATCAAAGTTTTCAAAATCTACCAAACCGAAAGTGTCGGAGTACATGCAGTATAGTCCTTTCAACGAATGTCGTTGAGTTAAAACCATCACAAGATGATTCAGAGGTTCACAGCCAGGGTAGTACTTCTCGCACGCAAAGCTTACGGTGCCAAACGCCTACGCTCAGGTGTGAGCAGCGAAAATGTAGCAAAGATGGCTACTACGGTTGTGGAGATCCTTGGTGCTACCATTCCAATTATGGTGAGGATTTGCGATTTTCGCCAGTACCTGAAAGCGAAGAATACGTGACTAAACGCCCTTCTAGAGCAAACACTTTTAATGTCAGAGAATCGGACCGATCTAGGAGTTCACCGCCTAGGATGGAAAAGTCACGAGATGCAGCAGTACAGACTTACGAGATGATTGATAAGAGCACTTCGCCGTTTTTACGAATGGATAGCTTCGATTTAAAAAATGCAAAAGCCAACGTTAACAAAGATTACAGGGAGAGGTCTTTGAAGAAACGGGGAGCATACAATGTTCGACGTCGAACTGAACCTTTATTTCAACGTAGAACGGACACTGCTTCATCATCATTCACACCAGATAGTTTGGAATCCTCCAGATTGGTAATGATTTTTATTGCGTTTATTTGAAATATTTTAATTTCAAGATCTATTTTTTAGATGGCTTCTAAACGTTTGGTTAGAAACACTCCAGTTCATCAAGGGACGCCCAGAATATCAGCGCCTTCAAAAGAAATGAAGAATTCCAATACTTCTGCATCAAGTGATCCTAATAAGAAACCTCGTACGGTCCACATTGATGTGTATTGTACTGGAACTGAAATTGATTCTGATACGTCAAGTACGTCACATGATAGTGACGAAAAAACTGGTTCTTCTCCACAGACAGTATTTGAGTCTGGTAAAGTGCGCATTACTCATAAAAGGACTGAAGACGAGTTGCCTCATCACTTGAAGGAGTCGAATCGTCAAGAGGGAAATAACATAAGGCAAAAGATTGTTGATGTTGCCTCAGATGTACCTGATGGTTTGAGCAGTGGGTATCCATCAATAAGTTCGTTTTCGGGAATGCGTGATTCACGAGACTTTGCATCTAGTTTCTGTTCGTCAGTTCCGCAGTCTTGGTCTACAATGTCGGCTTCTGTACCAGATGTACCGGATGATACATCTTGGAAGGATACATATTCAGATCTGGGCAGCTGGAGCCGATCCAGTTTAGCCCAAGTAGATAGTTTAGATTTTATTCCAAGAAAGATATCTTCGAATAATCAATTTAGCACTACGCGATCAAGTATTGATGAACAACCTGAAATTGATCTCTTGAAAACTCCAAGTGTTCAATTGAGTGACAGCTTTGAGTATGCTGATTCTGAAGATCGATCAAGAATACGTCAGATGGAAAACATTTGGCAAAATCAGAAACAGCGCCATTGGAAGTCTCCACAACTAGAGCAAAAACATCACCTTCAACAACAAAAAATGAAGGAATATTTTGAAAAGCGGTTGGGTTCTCAAACAGATCAGCCTGAAACTGATTCCGATTCTGACTACTCAGATGGTGGTTCAGAAAAAGGATGGAGTTTTATAAAAGATGAGGTGATACCTGGTCGTGAAACATTGAATAATAACCCGAAGAAAATACTCCACAAAAAATCAAATAACAATATAAATAAACCAGTAAACGCATTTTTGAAATCAACGACGCAAGATGCATTAGTTGTTGATGAAAAAACTCAGCATATTGCAGCCTGTAAGTCGCCGAGTATACTCATCATTAGCAAGAAAATGTCTGCCAATCCAGCACTTCGAGCACCTTTCACTATTCTCCCGGGCATTTTTACTGAACAACGCGAAATTGCTCGCAAGTTTGGCAGAATTGTTGATGTGTTTAAAAAACCTGGACATCATGTCGGACCAGCAAAAAATCCCGATTGCACCTGTGATCATTGTCGGGAGTATTATCAACGTTTTGGGTCACGAACGCGTGCTCGTTCAGTTGATAGTCAATACAACAATTTTTATAACTGGCGCAGATCAGTTCCACCGGAAGAACGAACCTTACCAGGGAAAGGCAGCAATCGAAGTGTCACACACCTAGGTTACACGGACTTTTAATTATATTTTTATATCATGTAATGTGCACTTTTATTTTACGTTTTTGTTACTTGTACAAAGGTGGGTGTGAAACTTAATTCAAAAAAATCGCACAGAAATGTTACCTTCAATATTTGTTTTTTTTTTTAAGTGTTTGTAAATATTTGTTCGTTTATTTACGTGAGTACTAGTAAAATGAAATTTTGCAAGAACATTTTAGTTAAATATTGTAATCATTGTTATAGGCACAAGCCAGTTTGTCAGCAAGTAGCAAGAAACTAGACCTTTTAAAGAAGTCTCTTGAGCTGCGCAGACAGGAACTTCCACCTGACAGCCGAGCTGCTGAATTGCTCAAACGTGATCTGCTGAATGTTCAAGCAGCTAGCCCTCTGCCAGTATATACTAGCTTACAACCATTTGATTCGTCAGACAAAAAGTACAACACATCACTATCGACCTTTAACCGGACGGCTGCTGTCACAGGCACGCTAGAGGTGCGCCTTATGGGATGCCAGGACTTGTTGGAGGAAGTACCTGGAAGATCTCAACGAGATAGAGACGTTACGTCTAGTCCTAGCGACTTGCGGGCTTTCATGAAAGGGGTCACTGGGCGCAGTTCCTCTAAGAGCTACATAGTTAAGACCGAAATCAGTAATGAGATCATGGCTCTCATAAAATTGGACAATCAACTAATAGCTCAAACTAGTTGGAAACCTTGTTCCCAACAAGCGTGGGATCAAAGGTAAATTGAAAATATTGTAGTTCATGTGATTTATTTTTATACTTTCACTCTTAATTGCAGATTTTCAATTGAACTAGACAAATCGCGCGAACTTGAAATCGGCATTTATTGGAAAGACTGGCGATCACTTTGCGCCATAAAATTTCTCAAACTGGAGGAGTTTATAGACGATGTGCGTCACGGTATGGCGTTGCAATTAGAACCACAAGGTCTGCTCTTTGCTGAGATAAAATTCCTTAATCCTATGATTTCCCAGCGACCAAAGCTTCAAAGGCAGCGGAAGATTTTTAAACAAGAGATTAAGAATTTTCCCCGCGCCAATCAAATGAATATTAATGTTGCCACATGGGGAAGACTTTTAAAACGGAAAGGAGAAAATCAAGTACCACCCAGTCCTCCCGAATCGCATAAACCAGATTTCGAACCCGCGGAAGACAAAGCAGAAACGCCCGGAGAGATTCCAGATCCGCAGATTGGGGGCCTAGGTGGGCAGCGCCCACTAGGACTGGGTGTAGCGATTCTTCCCATAGAAACACCTCCAGCGCCTGCTCCGAGAAAAATGCAACCACCACAGACACCGCCTCCCTTGCCTCCAAGAATGAATTCATTAGAAGATGAGGTGTGTAATTATTTTTATTTCTATATTATGGAATTTCATAGGATGTACACGTAGTATGTGCTAGATTTTCTTTTTCAATGCACAGTATGCATATTCTTCATGTATTTCTAGAACGCTGCGTTGAGCGCGTTCGACTTCCTAGACGAACGTGAAACGCGGGTGGGGCCACTAATCATACCGAGCACGCCGAACACTCCGGTTAATTATGAACACCACCATCAGCATCAGTACCAAGTCGAGCTATCGGTTTCTGAACCGGTGGTTGAATTTCCTGACGACGACGAGGTAGACTTTTGTGGTTCTTATAGTTTTTTATGCATTTTGGCTCCTGTTTTGTTTCATAACTTTTTTACACGTTTTACTAATATTGTAGTTGCCAATTTTGGAATTGGGCAGTTTCGGGATTACGCGCTGCATGATGTTTCCTTGAGTTGTTTTCAACGTATGTCTTTCAGTTTGAATAATTGTTTGCCGATATCATATTCTAGGTGGTGGAACCACGTCGACCGGTTGCACGTGAACTACTAAATAGGACCACATCCTACGAATCGCGCCGTCTTTCGATGCCGAAGATTGGAATGACCATGGAAAACTTTAAGTTGCTTAGTGTTCTTGGTCGCGGGCATTTCGGCAAAGTAATCTTATCACAATACCGTAACACTGGAGAATACTTTGCAATCAAGGCATTGAAAAAGGGAGACATCATAGCAAGGGATGAAGTCGAATCATTGCTTTCTGAAAAGCGTATATTTGAAGTGGCTAACTCAATACGTCACCCCTTTCTTGTCAATCTTTTCTCGTGCTTCCAAACCGAGCAGCATGTATGCTTTGTAATGGAATACGCAGCTGGTGGTGATCTCATGATGCACATTCATGCCGACGTTTTCAACGAACCTCGCGCAGTTTTTTATGCCTCGTGCGTTGTTCTTGGCTTGCAATTTCTGCATGAGAATAAAATCATTTATCGTGATTTAAAATTGGATAACTTACTGTTGGACACCGAGGGATACGTAAAAATAGCTGACTTTGGTTTATGTAAAGAGGGTATGGGTTTTGGTGATCGTACTGGAACTTTTTGCGGAACACCTGAGTTTCTTGCGCCTGAAGTTCTTACGGAGACTTCCTATACTCGAGCTGTTGACTGGTGGGGACTTGGTGTTCTTATCTTTGAAATGTTGGTTGGCGAAAGTCCTTTCCCAGGTGAGGATGAAGAAGAGGTTTTTGATTCGATCGTCAATGAAGAAGTGCGTTATCCTAGGTTCCTAAGCTTGGAAGCAATTGCAATTATGAGAAGAGTAAGTAAAATTGATTTATAGTTTAATAAAATGAATACTCAATTATTTTTTTGCAGTTGTTGCGAAAGAACCCTGATCGTCGTCTAGGTTCAAGTGATAGAGATGCTGAGGATGTTCGCAAGCAGGCATTCTTTAGGCAAATCAATTGGGAAGACTTGCTCCATCGTAAAGTAAAACCACCATTTGTACCTCAAGTGGTAAGAAGTTTCCTCGCTAAATAAAGTATGAACCTCTTAGTTTACATTTGACTTTTCATATTTTAGGACTGCTTGGAAGACGTAAGTAATTTTGATGAGGAGTTTACCAGGGAAAAACCAGCACTCTCACCACCCAAAGAGCCGCGGATATTGACTGAAAAAGACCAGCTTCTTTTTAAAGATTTTACATATATGGCTGACTGGTGCTGATGACACTTTCAGACCTACAAAGCGATGATATTGAGCATGTAAAATAAATCATGCTGCTTACATTTCACTGATTTCACGATGATATTTGTTACATAGTTATTTCAACCAAATTTACAAGATGCCAATTATGCAATTTAATGCATTTGAATTCAGTCACGGTTGTGGGAAAAATGTACGAAATTTAAAAAAATGTTATTGTTTGGTTGGTCGTAAGATCTCATATATCTACATCTTTAAAACAGCGATGTATAATACGATACATTATGCAAACGAAATAGTTTTGTTCATCGGCTGAAAGACGACTGACAATTCCTGATGTGATAAGTAATTCAATACTACACATCCTGATAAAAAGAAAGAACAAATAATTATGATAGCGAGTGCAAAAATAAACATTATCAAGGTATAAGCAAAGACTGCATTATCTATAACTGAACAATAATTATTCTATAATATTTAACATGTGTATTTTAACATTTGTAGTAATTGATAATGTATAAAATGCCTTAAGAAAAAGCCATTTATGTTTACTGAAGAAATGCGGTTATATTTATTAGGGAAGGACAGCAATGTTTTGAGTCATTCATACTTTGCCTTCATTTGTTGCAATGATAATTTTTGACTACAACTACTCTTGTAATTTCGTTAGAGTTCACAATTATCAACGTTCATATAACATTTGTATTACTAACATGAAGTGGGGAAATTTATTTACGACTGAAATTGCAAATTATCTTATGGACAATCAATTTTATCTATTCTTAGTCTTAATATTTTCAAGGCGGTATATACACATTTCACTTACTAATAATAAACCAACATATTTATGTAAATATTTAACCAATGCTTTAATATACATATAAATAATACTTTTATATTAAAAGTATGCAGTAGTGTATGTGAAATGGTGGGAAATTTTTGGGGGTGGAGTGACATTAGGTTTTCTACAGCATAAACGGAAGGAAATATATTTTATTCATATAAACAACTGCATAAGAATCACTAAATAAAAATGATAAAACTTTCATTGTGTAAGCTGTTCTAAGTTATTGTGTACTTGTTCCAGGTAAATTAATTTCTTCCACCAATTCAGGCCTTTTCTTTGCCCTTGGTGGTGTTCCCAAACCTTTGGAAATTTCATAAAATACAAATGTAGTGTCAGTTTCCCAAATAGCAAGGACAACACTGAAAAAAAAACATTAGGAAACTGATGTTAATTATATATATATATATATATATACTCCAAATTACTCACTCATTGGCATTAGTATTCAAAGAAAAGTAGTCATCCCATTTATGAGGAGTTAAACTTACAGAACTACTTATTGGTACAAATAGTTTCAATACTCCATTTGCAGCTAGTCTTGCCATACAATATGTCTTTTTAACGTTTGAATCATAGTGATAACTAGCATCAAAAGCTCTTTTGCAATCTTGTCCTTTAACATTCATGTAAACTAAATCTTTTGTTGATTGTTATCAATGTTACTTACTTCGCAAGAGTTCTAAATATGTAAAAGCACATAATGTTGCTTCCTTTCTGCAATCACAGCCAGAATCCATTATCTCATCAATCTAAAATAATATTTGAACTACATTTTATATTGCTCTCAGAATTAGAATATCTTTGATAATTACCAATTTATTCATTTTCACCAATCACGTTGCATTGATGTTATGATGTTGAGGATGTACACCATGTTCTACGCATATTAATAATGTATGCTAAAAAATACACCTATTGTTTTAACTTTACGTTCATAAGGATTATATTATCTGCACATTTATTTCATAGCAACGTGTTATTACTCGAGGAATAGTAATCGATGGCCAAGCCAAGGTGTGCTTGCGTGCATGCCTGCCGAGTCGGTTAAATGCTTGTAGTGCTGGTCTCTTTCTTCGAACGTTTAAAAATGCGTTCTAGTTTTTCCCAATTGGTAAATCTCTAAAATTGTATGTAATAAGAAAATAATTTCTTCTTTACCTAAAACAAATACAAAAATAAAGTAAGCATTAATAATAGAATATGTAGAATATGTTTTTTTAAAATTTAATTCAAATAATGCTTTTGTGGAGCTATGCAGTGGGATGGCCAATTAATAAATGTGAACAATTTGTCGTTTCAATATATCGCCATTTTATCTAATCATAAATCACGTAATAATTGTGAATATTGTATTTTATTTCGCCATTTAAATCGAATTTAACTTCATAGCCATTACATGTAAATATAATTTATTAACGCTATTCAATTCTTTTGCTATAAAGAGTATTTTAAGGCATTTACAATTAACCTAAAGTATCTAATTAATACAAACCAACTTGGCAATAAAATAAGGTATGTACCTATCTATAATAGTTCCCCCCCCTAAAACGCATTAGATTAGCAACATTTGCTCGTTTGAATCCTGTTCAATTAATAGACATGACACCTACCTAATCATTTGAAATCTGTGCATAATATTAAAGGAACAATAAAATCACAAACACAAAATAATAAAATAAGCCCACATGGAACATTAAACAATTCATCATTAGTGTTTATATTTCATTAGTACCACAAGAACCCCTTCCATCAAGTTAAATGGAACTAATTGTTCCTGTAGTTAGTGCATTTAATCACATGCGCTAAAACATAGTAAAATATTTGATCCTTTAAACATAAATTATCAATTTATAACAAAAGTTTAAACACAATAAATATTAAATAAACATCAACAAAACTACCGGAATCCCATTATAAAATATATAAAACAACAATTTTCTATGCAATTAATATTATCACATAATGCATCTCAAATACTATGCAGTAATCGCAGAAATTTGCGCATTTAGTTCCATAAATTGTTCGATTTAGGCAAGTTAATAAGTAAGGCTAAACAGATACTTAATGTGTACTGGCTTTAGTTGGTTTCAAAGTAGTTGGTCAAGATTTGCCTATTTTAAACTAAAACAATATTTTATTGGATTGTTTGCAAAGCCTCATTATTCAGGGCGCTCTTTAATATCAAAAGGCTCGCTCATTCCCAGAATGCTACGTACTTTCTCATCGGCCTCGCTAATGTAAACAAGGCGAAATTTACCAACATTTTTCTTATGGTTTGCTGCTGAGAAAGTGATATGGAACTTTTGAGTTAGACCCAACGCACCCATGGCTGTCGAGCAGCTGGCTTCGTGCGGGTGTTTTGCAATTGGGCGTGGGCTTAATCTGCGTTTTGGTGTCGGTGATGGGCTTGATGGTTTTGGAATGTATTCGTAGGATTCATACTCGTCAATACTTGCAAAATTTGCCTATAAATATATCAACACGTATTAAGACAGTATAACGTCGTGAAACATGAAATTAAATTAATTAATAGCTCTAAGTATTATACTGATATTACCTTATATACACCAATCCAATCATCCCTGTAAATATCCTGCTTCCTGGTAAACTCATACTGAACAGTGTTTTCTTCATTATCCCACCAGTATGGAATCTTGGAAAATTTGACTACCTCCTCGGCATAATCAGCAAATACCTAAAGAAACGTCCGTTGGCAGTATAAAATTAAGACACTATAAAATGACAATTAGATAAAAACCATATACTCACTTTTATAACGAAATCAGCAGTAACTGGTTTATGATCGCTGAGGCAATAATATGGATGTGACTGATAAGATTTTTGTTCGGCATGCAGCTTCACGTTCTCGTAATTATTTGGGTTAAATTTATAAAGAATTCGATCGCACCATGCAGGTCTTCGCCTTCAATAAAAATTAATGTAAGAAATCATTAAACCACTACTCAACTAATTAAGAACTTTGATAATGAAGCTGTAAACGTATCTAATAACTATTTGTGGTTAGTAATTTAACTTACTTATGATCATAGTTACATTGATCAACTTCAAATTTAAAAGTCGGTGCAAACTTGGGTGTCTCTTCAGTGAAATCCCAGAAAGCCTTCTGAGTTCGCCGAACTTCGCACAACTGATCGTATTTAAATAATTCGGGCAACTCTCCCTTTTCGATCATTCGATCAATTTCCTCTGGATTCCTGTCAAAACCTTCGCTCAACCGGAAATTTAAATCACCCATCCAAAAAATGTAGCTACAAATTAACATATTAAAATAAAATAAATAATTCAATAATAAATTGCTTACTCATGAAATAATATTTTATCACCTCCTTTTACATGAAACTCAAGATCCTTAATAATCTTGTTATAGTCCTCAATTCGCTCATCTAATTGATGATCATGAGCAGACAAATGTGAATTAACAAAGCAAATTGTTGTTCCATAAATACCAAGTCTAACACTGACAGCTCCCTTGTTTCCCTTAATATTAAAAGTAGCATTTATACCCAGTTTTTTTCTTGAATAGAATGTTACTTACCCACATTCCAGAAAAACCAGTTCTTGTATATCCACTCTCCATATCTCGTACATTTAGTAAATGCTTATTTTTGACAAAGACACTAAGAACAAGGCCCTGCATTCTGATGGTTTTCACTTTAATATATCTACCAATAAAGAGATCCATAATTTTTTGAGTCCATGGATCTTCATAGAAAGCATCCATAAGTAGGTTGTGTGGTTGAGCATTCACTTCTTGCAAAGCAATCACATAAACATCAAATAAGTCTTTTTGATCATTGAGAGCAAATAATGGTCCAAAATCCCCTTCTGGGATTGCAGTGCCCACATTGTATGTTAGAAAGTGTATTCTGAAAGTAGAACAACAAACATACTAGTTAAACAAATGCAAAAACATAAATGTTTCTGGACAAACCTTAAATCTTCCATACTCAGCAGAGTTGGATCATTTACTAGGTGGAAAAATATTTCGTCGTATAAAATACTGTACTCTGAGGCTGTTTTCTCATTAATCTAATCAATTAGTTTAATTTCCAATATTGAGGTACGGAATAGCTTATGATGTCATGCCGACCCTGCGCCATCCAACTCTAACTATGGCGCACTACACTGATCAGCGATGCTTGCATAGATGCTCATGAAACACCTACAATTAAAGCGTACAAGTATGAGTTTATGAATGTTTGTTGACAGATATTGGGATACTGCCAAGTGAATATTGAAAAATAATAGAATACAAACACAGGAAACGAATGATTAGATTTAACAATCATTATCAATACGAGTTATCGTAACCAATCTGGCTTTACGATTCTCTATTACTGTCAATATTTATTTGTATTATCTGTTGAAAAACATTTGAATAATATCGAGGAAATTGCTACTTTATTTCAACTTTAGCCGCCTGCTTTTGACTAGTGGTATTTGCAAACTTTTGTTTTTATTTAATTATTTCATAGATGGCTCACATTAGTTTAAATTTTATAAATATTGTAGATATTCAATGACTGAATAGGTTTAGTATATAATTATGAAACAACATAATTATAGATTTTCGTTCCTTAATATTATATAGATTTCTGTAATTCTATGTTATCTACATATTTATTACAAGAATCAAATATATAAGCCATACAAAATACATTTAGGATTGGTATATCAAAATTTAAAACATTTTACTTTTATGTATACCTATATTGCTATTATCTAAATAATCAAACAAGAAATAGTATTAAGTAGATATAAATTAAAATATCCTTTCTTTCTTCCTTCTTTATATAAAGGCACATGCCTGTTCTTACTTCGTTACTGGTCTGTTGTTAATCTGCTACCGCCCCAACTTTTCCTTGGTCTTCCTATGCTTCGTTTTCCAGATGGGGAGTGAGTTCGTGAAATCTTTACCTCCGTCATCCTTGGCAGCTGCTCTGAGGTCCTCACTTCTTTGGCGGACATTTCCATTGTTTCAAGCATTCTTTGGGTGTTTGACTTAACTGGTCTAGTTTTGCATATTCGAGCTTTCGTATTAATGTCTAAATGCTCGTTTGTGAATATCGTCCCGTTCAAA
>JAODIE010000006.1:782767-813745 GCA_027575565.1 Diploeciton nevermanni
AAAGTTAATAGTTTTGGTAGCAGTGTTTACACGAGCTTAAATCCTGCTGACAGTATATTCAATATAATATTTATTCTCACGAGATTCAGTTTCAATAACTGATAATAACTGTCCTCGTAGTTGATGTACTATAATGAAATAACAACCATAACAATATAATACATGAAATATAATAAACAATAGTTCTAATAATATTCTTTCCTAATGAGGCATTGATTCAGCTTATATATGTTTGGATTTTATTTTATACAATCTATAAAGATAACATTAGAGACTTTACATCAGATACTGTAAAATTTCCTAATGAATTAAGTGTTTGTGAAAGCTATTTTACTTTTAGGGATATGATTTACTCGAGAATTTTAAATAGTATTAAATATATTAAAATGTGTTTATCACTGAATCAATATCATAAGAGTAAGGATGATGATACTCCTCGAGAAACATTCAGTTTTGTGAATTCTCATTCGATACTAAAATATAATAAATTTGCCATTTGCGTCTCGCTCCGTAGTTCAGTCGGTAAGCCGTCTGATTGTCGCGGCTTCTAATCCTACGGGAATGCTAATAACCCTGGTAGTTGATGCAGTAGTATAATAGAATGGAAAACAAGTACGGCGTTGGTAATCAGCAGTCCAGAGTCTCGCTGCCGGGAATGAAAGAGAGAAATACTGACCCATACTGACCAACGCAGCGCCAAAGTGTTAAATAATAGACTATTTTGCAGCTTTAAAATTTTTATCTACACATTTACAATTTCAAATTTTATTTCAAAAATAGTTGATTTAGTTATCCTGTGTAATCTATGAGGTGCGACAAGAAACACCTATGATACTGTTCGTAAGTCAATTTTGAACAGAAACATGAGAGAATAGAACGCTTAGTTAACTTCTATACTTTTTGCATTCTTATATTATTAGGTGGCAAACATTAAATAAGCGAGCCTAAAGTTATTGTCATAAATGACATATAAATATAAATATATAAATCAATTTTGGAAAGTAAATGTTACTGTAAGCTACTAAGATATTATAAGTAGATAAGTAATATAGTAATTTCATTGTAAAGCGAAACAATTTTAATTTATCAATAATACATATAATCGTAATTGTATCTCATCTGATCTAAAAATAATTAATTTAGAACAAAGGACGTTTAAATCAAGATATCAATTTAAAGTTAAACATTTCATATCTCTAAATATATAATAAAAATTGATAAAATTTTACTATAACACATACTTTTAGTCACTTGGTAAAACGTTTTCGGCATGTTGCCTTCTTCACTTTTCACTTTATCACTTACTACAAGTGATAATGAATCTCAAACACTTCGTAACCACACTCAACAGTACACTATATAATAAAAGACAATGACAATTTATAAAGCTGTCTGTAGACCTATTCCAGATTATGGATGCATGTGCATGGCTCTTGCATCTAAAACGGCGAAACGGAACTTAGAAGTGGGCGAACGAAGAGCAATTAAAATCATTTCCGAATTAAGACATCCTATTCATTCATTACACAACATGTCAAACACAAATTTGTATTCAATAAGCAAAATATTACCAATTGGAATGAAACATAATAAGCTAACAATAAAACTGTTCACTAATCATCCCAATCATCCCTTTTAACATCTATAGAAGAGTTCTCCAGGGAGATCCCACCCAATTTCTACACTTCCTCAAGTCTTCAAGAACCGCTAATTTTACACATTCAAAAACTTCTAGTCGATTGAAGGAAACCATATTATTATAAGTATTATTGTTTTTATTTAATTTTGTTGATATTTTGTAAAAAAAAGATTTTATTAATTATTCTTTTTCTACGTTTGAAAAACAGTTGGTTGATCGCCTTGGATATGTATGATTGTATTGCGCAATTGTTATGTACAAAATATATTATTATTATATAATAATAATAATTCCATTTGTAAATAAAGCCGGAACTGCTGTAGTGTGCAACATGCCGCCAACGCAACCAGATCTCTTAAAACATTTCAATTTAATAGGAATGCTTCTTATTATTATACCAGGTATACAAAGACATTTTTTTCGTTTATTAAAGAAGTAGAACGGTGCCTGACTTGTCTTTTAATTAACGCTCTCTAAATTTCACAGTATTTGTAGCCTCTATAAATGTGTTCTTTTAAGCCTTTTCTTGCAATATTTCAGTAATATTTCCGATCTTTTCTTATTTTTCTTTTTTGTGCTCATTTGTTGTTCTTTCTGCTACCGAAATTCCAGATACTCACTCACTTTGCACCCACGTCTTCCACGCTCTTTTTCATTTGTTACACTTGTCTATACTCTATAGATAATGGCTTTCTAATCCCGGAGATTATTGCCACCCATTTGGATTTTAGATCCTGTTTCTAGGGGGATCAGTCCTTATCATCACTTTGATTTCTTAGATATTTGTGACGATGTCTCTCCATTTTCTTCTGTCATTTACTTGATGTTTCCAATTTCTAACTCCTATACCTTTTAAATTCTATTCTATTTTATTTAGCCATGTGCTGATAGGTCTTTCCCTTGATCTCTTTCCTTACGATATATGTGGCCTAGCTATCGTACTCTCTGCTTTCTAATTTGGCTTGTTATTATGTTTCCTTCTAATATTTCTTCAATTTCCTTATTTGTCTTTATGTTAAAAGTTCCATCGTCTAATTTATTTGGTCCGGTTTTTCTATTTATTTTTGATAATACATAAAAGTCAATGTTCTGCCCGTGTATTTTTTTGTTTTGAAAATGGCCCGCCGTCTGAAAAAGGTCGACCTCTGACCTACAGCAGTATTGACGATTCAAATGGTAATACCTACCATATTCGGCCTAGTACACACTCCAAATTTAGAATATTATAGTACTGTTTTTAAATACGGAGAGTGTGGAATAAAGTTGAAGCATGCAACTAAATTACACGAAGGAGTGTCGCAGTACTTGACCAATACAACATCTATAATAACAATTAAATATCTATCTAAATGCACATACATGCATTATAAACTGAAAATGTAGAAAAGTACAAATAAAGTACGAATAAAACGATTTGCAGAAAGGCGTCGATAGCGCAAGCCTTATGTCGATAAAACTTTACTATAATACTTACTTTTAGTCAGTTTAGTAAAAACGTTTTCGGCATGTTGCCTTTTTCAGTACTCCCACCCCTCAGGCTCCAATACTGAAAATCAAAACAGATTAAAAAGAAACAAAATATATACTAAATTTTATACAAAGTTGGCCAAAAAATTCAGTCGTATATATTGTAAGATATGGTTGATTCAGTAGTTTACATAGTTTTTTGGATATGTAGATAATATTTCTTCATACTGAAGAAAGTAACATGCCGAAAACGTTATACTAAGTTATTAAAAGTAAGTGTTATATTGAAATTTTACAAATAATCAATCTAAAAACAAAATCGAATACAACATACTTAAACACGATATAAAGCAACTTTATAGCATAAAGTAAAACTCAATACATAAACACTTCGTAACCACACTCAACAATACCCCTAATAAAAACCAAATAAAATGCAATTGTATTATAACAACATATTGCATTTATCTGAAAAAGGTGGCTGTAGAAGATTAAAATTGGTGTACAACTTCAATTGAGCATCAAACCTATTGAAACTTGATTGTATTCAAGTATAAGAATTATTTTACCTAATACTAAAATTTAGTTGCAAGGTTAATTATTATTTTTCAAATTTGTTATAAGGAAGGCGTCTGAATATCAATCCCAAACATATACCGCAGACTATGACATTTAGGATTTGCAAAATCCGGCGTCATTCCGTGTGCGTTATTAAAATAGAGTAGCTAAAAATAAATCGGTAAAAGTCTCGTGTCCGAGTCGCATTATCCCAATGCGTTTTGATTGCCGGACCACGGTGACTGAGAGGAGTTGTAGTCGGTCGCTGGGTGCTGAGCGGAAAATCGCAAGTGCGCGAGCCGGAGGATTAAAAATACGAAGTAAATCCCCAACACAACCCACAACTGCATCTATCGACGGGTTGGATAATAATTTTCCAATACGCATCTATCGTGACCGCTCGTATACACGCCACCAACACACCAAAGTCCTGCAGCGCGCTTCCGTGCGAAACATGGACGCGTGGAGTCCGAGGCGCGCCGTTGGTCGGAATGGACGTACTTGAAGCCAATAAACAAGGTTGGTTTTGTTGTTAATAAATTTCGCCGCCATTGCATGTCTCGGCGAGTCGCAATGTTTAAAGTTTCGGCGAGCGCATTTCCATCGTGCTGAAGATTTTTGCACTGAAAACGGAAATGGAAAGTAAACGTGCGCGTCATGCTTATTGCGATTGCATTCAAATTAACGCAGCTAACAAGACACAACCAGAATGAAAGAACCTTGTACGTTAGGATTTTGTCGCATGTAATCATCAGACGTTTGGCACAGAAATTGCTCCTTAAATAGGTCAGGTATAAGCAACGTCACATGTGTCGTCTGATTTTTACACGCACGTCCTGCTGCTTGAAATTAAAACAATTATTCTTTATCGAAGCATTCGAACAAACGTCTACAATTTTACGTCAGTGACTTTTTCGCACGTAACAAAAATAACTCGACGCGACTTTACAAGCGACGTTTTAAAGACCGCCCACAACGCAAAATTAGTTCAAACTTGCGCAGAGAAAATTGCTCAAGCTACCAACTACCATATGTATATGATTTGTCTGCTCTCTAGCGGTGATTTGTGACGCGGCCTATGAGGAAATACACGGCCTGCTAACAACTAGACAAAGTAGTAAACGCAACCATTTTCTAAATTCACAGCTAAAGACAAACCGCCGCCAGTGCCGATAAAAACCTACCAGTGGGAAGATATTCGCCGCGCCAGACGCAAGGGTGGTTATCCTTGGACCTATCTCGACAAGCGTCCATTCGATGACACATTTATAGACGATTTCAAACTACGCTCAGATCGAAACTTGCGTAAAGCAAAAAGCTCCGTAAGTATGAATAGAAATGGCGTAACTATTGAGGAAAAAAGTACCAACGGGACTCCTGATACAAATGACGACAAAATGGACACAAGTGAAAATAAGAAGAATATTATGGTCGAATCCAATGATAGTTCGGCCGATGTGAGCATTAGTCAGTATTTGGATAAAGGAAAGCAAGAGACGTCCTCCGAAGAAAACCTCAAAATGGAGGCGTTGGCTAAAATGCACCAGGAGCGTGTTAAAGGCTTGACCATAGCAGAAGAGTATGAATACTGGTCAAAGTTACAAAAAGGTGAGATTCCTAATGAACTGGACAGTCAGTGGCCTATTGCTGATCTCTGTCTAAAGACACCAAGCAGGACTTCCTCCCAAGAGGTTTTGGACGCACCAGGTCCTAGTAAATCGGACGCCACCTCAAAATTAGAAACTCTTAAAGGTCAAAGAGCAAAGTCCGAAGAACCCGGACGCAAACGTAAACATTCGATTGATAGCAGCTACAGCCGTGTGTCTAAATACAGTCTATCTCCTCAAAGCATCATTAAAAAAATTAAGGCAGCAAAGGAGAAATTAAAACAAACAAAGTTTTTCAGTAAATCTGAATCGAAACTGATCAAGAAGCAAAAGACTAAAAGTGATGAAATAGTGGAAAAAAAGGAAAAGAAAGAAAAAAAAGAAGCGTCCAAGATAAATAAAGCCGAAGCACAAATGGTTATACACATACCTTTGAAACCACCACCAGGTAAAACAGATGAATTTTCTTATTTAGAATTTGATAATCCAGAATCTATTGTACAAAAACCAAGTCCAATTGCCGAAGAAAGCAAAGAAGAATCTCCAGAGACGCCCAACGAAGGAGTGCAATTGATTATCCTCACTGCACCATCAGATGACGAAATTTTAGATACTCCTGCTGTACCCGAAACTCCATCTGAACCAGAAAATGGCTTCTTTGAAACCAAACAAATAGACGAACTTAAAAAGATAGCTACTGATGCTGTCGACAAATATTCGCCAGAAACCAAACGAAGACAGTTTTCTTCGGTCAAAGAAGAGGAAGACGTTGAAATGAGCGAAACACAAAGAAAACAAACTACTGAAAAAGACGACAATAAACCAGTTACTGACAAACCTCCACTAGCCCTAAGTGAAGAAACAGGTGCCAAAAAGAAAAAGAAGAAAGTTGTTAAGAAAGATAAAACAAAGGAAAAAGTTAAAACAGACGAAGAAGTCTTTCAAATTCAAAAAACTGACGATGACAAAATAAATGAACAGAAAACTGTTCATGAAGAAAATATTGTTACCTTAGAAAACAAATTACCAATAGACAACGAGAATGAATTAAAAACAGAAACAGTTAATGCTCAAATAATTGACGAAGCTGCAAAGCAAAGTGATTTGGAAGAAACGAAAACGACGGAAAAAATTCAAAAGGGCAATGACACTCAAGAAAAGAAAGCAAGAGAATCTCCAATTCTTAAAAAAAAAGTATCATTTAAAAGGCGATCAAAGGAAGATAGTGATGGAGTTTATGAAGATGTCATGGTAACTACTGAAGTAGTTGAGCAAACTGATGAAGCTGCATTATCTACTTCAACTCCAAAGCAATTGAAAGATAATAAAATTGCTCAGAAGCATGCGGAAAGAACAAAAGGAATGTCAATTGCAGAAGAATATGAATATTGGTCCAAATTACAGAAAGGATTGATTCCATTAGATTCGGATGAAGAACCATCACCTCCAAAAGATATTTCTTCTGTACCGTCCAGCTCAACTTCTATTCCAAGTAGTCCCAGCAGTCCTACTCTTAGTTTATTGCAATTTCCTGTTAAAAGAAGTCTTATATCAAAATATCCTAATTCCACTCTTAACCCTAAGGTTGAAGCTAAAATTAATAAAATACACGAAGAACGCGTGAAAGGAATGACTCCATCGGAAGAATACGACTATTGGAAGAAGGTGCAGAAAAAAGAAATTGTGATTGAATTATCCCCAGAAGATTTACTAGATCTAGAAGATACCACACCATCATCTCCTGTGTGTTCTAGCCCAGTAGCTGATACGCACCTCGAGAAATGCTTAACCAAGGTGCATCAAGACATCATCAAAGAGATTAACGCCTCTAAGGAGCACGCCTGTTGGCCGAACGTAACGTAAGTAATGTAGCATAATGTAATCACGCTTGGCAGATGTTCAAAATTAGCAAAACTGCTCGAAATATATCGAAAAGATGGCTTCAATGTTAGACAAAAACAAAAATAACACAAAATCTTAGTGGCTGGTTAGCTGGCTAGCAAACAGGCAACGCCGTCGACGGCCCGACATGCCGCGAGTTTCGGGTCATCGTCGAGCTAACAATAGATACGCCTAATTTTATCCAGTGGTGGATTGATGTTCGAAAAAGACGTTCGAGACGCTCGCGCGGTGCAGAAGCCCGACTAAACAAAAAACCACCTCGCTGCGCGGTAGCAACCAGGCACAATATGCGCGACCCTTAATAGACTAAATGTCGCGTATGTATTAATGAGTTGATCAATGGAGCCGTCACGACCGACCACGATTAATCCGCGCCTCGCGACGAAACCACAGCAGCCAAACAATGTCCATGGCAGGTCGGTCTCCGAGGGCGCGACGCGTTATAATCGGCGAGTGAATGTCACGCGAGATGACTCCTCCGGCCTCTTGCCTATCAGTGCTGAGGTGCGTTGCGCCTGCCAATTCTTTCAATGCGATTCCCTTCTACCCGAACGCACTGCCCGCTTGACCAGTAGCCGACCGACGAGTCGTGCCAGCCAGCGCATACCAAATTCCAAGACGTTCAATCAAAATCGGTATGTAGCTGACATACGACAAAAATCAAAAAGCAGCGTATATCCCGGATAATGTCACTATTAATAGTAAGAAGCTAGTCTTGCTTCTTGGCATACGATTGTGAATTCTTTCGGCGCATTGCAATGATTCAAAATCTGTTTCAGTTCTCATGACTATGAGCCTGTAAATCCACCTGGTGATGGCTTTACACCAATTCATCCACCCGAGGATGGCATCCAGCCCAAAAAGCCATCCACGCCGATCACTGATAGTGACATTGAATATCTCGCTGCAAGAGCGGCCGACATTGAACTTCGTACCACCAAAATTGCTATCACCAATAAAGAAGAACCGACTGAGGCATTAGTAGTCCCTCTTGAGTCAGCGCTGAAGGAAGAAACTAAATCAACTAAATCCGATGGCAAAGAAGATGGTCACGGCAAGAAGATACAAGACGCCATTCAGAAACAAGCCTCCAACCTGAAACGGCAAGCGAGTATTGTCAGTAAAAAAGCTACGGAACAAGCAGAAAAGATTCATACCCGTGTTAAATCCATCAAAAAACCTAACATACCCAAGCCCAAGTTTGAAAGGCCCAATCTTCCAAAACTTAAAATTGAAAAACCAAAAATGCCCAAGATGCCAGAAAAGATCAAAAACATGCCTGGAAAGATGCGTAACATTTCTCTAAGCCTTCCGCGTAGAAACAAACGACTATCACGCCAACCCATATCGACAGAATCGACCGTTGACGAATCTGAGAAGAGAACTGTATTCAATTTTAGCACATATCCCAGAATTTTTAGACGAAAAAAGCGCGTAGATGATGGTGACGAACTACATACGCCAAGAACGGGCACCGATATTACTCCTCTGTCTGAAGAATCCACGTTCCGTCAGTTCAAGTTTACAACTCGGTGGAAAGGCAAGTTCACTAAACAGCCATCATCTGCTACCAACGACACTGTCACTTCATACAAGTCGAAAGAAAGCGAACGTTCTGAGATGCAAGGTTCGATGCGCATTCCTTTGCATTCGGAAGGTTCCATGGATCGGGAGAGTCTTGATTTACGATCGAAAGAGGAGCGCGAGGATTCGGTAGAGCGTCGAATGCGACTGGCAGCATCTAATCGATACGACGACGATATCGACATGAACGATGCCTACATGAAAGAGAACCAAGAGATTCACAGAGCATCCTCATTCAATGCTCAATATAATGATCGTTGGACTTATGGACGGTTCTATACAGATAGCGTACCAGAACCAATGGTTACGGATGTAGACAATAATAAACCAATTTCTATCCTGAAGAAAAATATCGAAAACATACACACTGGCAGTTCAGATGACTTACACCGCCGTGGTGTGCTCGAAGAAATTAACTCTGATGAATTTTTCCTTCGACAGAAAGGAATCTCCCAAGACAATATTGAAGTGGGTGCTTATCTGAGTTCTGAAATTCGCGAAGCTTTTAGAACTCCGACCAATGCACTCTTGCAAATAGAGAAGTCCCAGCCTGAAGCACCAAAACGACGGCCTTTCAAGAAGCCCAAACGAAAGAAAACTCCACACGTATCACAAGAAGGCATTCAATATGATCAAGACTCCATTCACTCCGAACCTGATGTGCCTGCATATCAAGATGACGAATTCGAATCACTTCCTCAACCCGAAAGACCAAAACGTAGAGAAAAGAAGAAAGATAAGTTTGATAGCAAATCCATCGAAAATCAACTTTTGGCGCATGACGAGTTTGTGGATCAAGAACAATTTTTGCATGATGAAAGTAAACAGATGGAAGACATTGATCAGCCCAACATACTGTTGACAAGTTCATATCATTCTGAACATTTTTATCCAGACGATGATACACCAGCGGCACCTCCCAGGAAACACAAAAGTTTGCGCAGTTTGAACGCCATGTCAGAACATGACTCTATCGCGGAGGAATTAAATAGCTACAAAGAGATTCAACAAGAAGTAAGTTTTAGATGATAACACATTTCGTTACTCTAATAATGAATTTCAGGTGAATCAGTATGAGCATGAGTATCAAATTCCTACCCCTGATCAGCCACCCAAGCGTCCATACAGAACACGTTCTAGAACTCGTTCACGTTCCAGAGGTTCAGCGCTGCCAGACGAAGAAACCGTTGCAAAAGAAAGACTAGATGCCAGTGAAACATCCTTGACCTGTAACGAAACCACTGTATCACTTTGCCGTAAAGTACATTGCGATTATATGGTGTATTTTGTTATAGATAAATCACAAACCCGTAATCCACCCTTACCACCATATCGCAGGAGATCTTTGAAGTCCGAAGGAAGAGAAGAGGAACGCTTCTTTACGGTACCACGCCACTCCACTCAGGCGGAACCGGTTCGTCCTCTACGAAACTACAGCACCTTGGGTCCCAGTCGGCCACCACGCAAACGTTCTGTGCCCAACCTTACCGATGAGGAAAAACATATTGCCGATCCGTACATAGAAATTGAAGATGACGAACATTCAAAGAACTTGCAATCGGGCGAGATTATACAGAAAATGAAAAGCAGGCCACTACCAGCACCTCCACGACCGCCACGCAAATCCCGAGAAACAAGCAGAGGTAGTCGAGTGAGTGAGAGGTCATTAGAACGTGATTATGATGACATGGGTAGTAGGAAATTGCATGACGTTGAAACATCGGTTCAAACTGAACCGCTGCCGGATGACTTCGAATGCGAAGCATTAGTTCGTGATCCAAATGATAGAATTATAACCCCAACAGTGGATAAATACGCAGAAATTAGACGGCCTAGACCCAGGCGCGAGTTTGAACATCAAGAAACAATTACGCATGGATCTCTCATTGTACAGCCTTACCCGCATGGAACCGAAATTCCAACAGGCCCAATTGAATCTTATTCGAGAAGCACCGAAAGAATTGTCAGCGTGAAACGTGAAACTGACGTTGATAAAGATATTGATTATGATGAGTCTTCTGAGATTCCAGAGGAATTTTCGAAGCTCAAGTCACCTGTAACCGAAACACAACCAGTCCAACAAGTAATTGAGAGAATAATTGAAAAGCACATCCCTATTCAATTGAAACCTGCCAACGAAGTGGAGACCCTAAAGGCACAAAAGCTGCAAGTGGCTGATTTGGACGTAGATAGACTGGCTGTGAACGAACTGCATGCCAACAAAATCAAAGTCGGCGACATCGAGAGTACAGCAATCAACGTCAGCGAAATCAATTCGCATTCAGGTAATTTAGTTGTCAGTGGTATTGAGTTACCGGCGAGCTTCTTTCAGCAGTTGGTAGAAAAACTTCAAGAACAAGCTGAGCAGGTCGCAGGCCCACGTCCAGCGTCACCAGTCAAGGCTCAAATCAGACAAATTGAAACAAAAGAGTCCGAAACAAACACTGACGCATATCAAAAAGCACAGATTTCCGAAATACCACAAAAAACACTCACTCCTCAACATCCTCCTATTCCCCCGACACGTACACGCACCCATCACACAGTTCAATTACCATCGGATGAGCTACCTAGCGTCCCCGCCACCGAACTTACATTAACTGAACCCATTGAGGACACACTTCGTGCCCACGTTGAGCATGAAATCGACGAAATGATTTCCACGGCGCAACAAGCTGTACAAAAAGAGATGGACAGAGACGAGAAATTCGGCAAAAAAAAAACTCCGTTTAATGTTCAATCAGTAGAGTTAGAGAGTGAGCGTGTGACCCCACAGAATAGACCACCTACACTTAAAGTAAAGAAAGTCAAACGAAAATCAACGCAAATAGAAGTAGCCCACATCTCTGCACTTGAGGATTCTGAAGAAACACCGCCACCGCGCCCCCCTAGACCCGATTCCGACTACATACCCACCCATCATCCCGCCAGCTTCTATGCTCTGCGATCTCCGCCCGCATTCAAAGACTTCGACATCGACGATGACATTCCGCTGGCACCTCGACGACGCCGCCACCACCATTACCACCATCGCGCCCCCGAGTCCAGTAGTGAGGAAATGGCACCCAGTCGCCGCCGCCATCGCACACCCGAACCAACTATTCCTGAACTAGCAGGACAACTCACAATCGCGTGTGCGACGGCTGCGGAGCACTCCCTGAAGAGACTGATCCAGCGGACCATTGAATATGTGATGGGACACGTGGAAGGCAAACGTGAGGTGAATGTTGCCGTTGTTATTTTGATCGTGTTCATCGCACTGCTGTTCTTAGTCTATTGGAACGGCGATGGCAAGCAGGTTCATCATCATCACTGGGAATATTTTAATCCGCCACGGGACATTTAGTTTCTACGGTTGCCTTGATAGTTTTATCAATAAGATTTCATTTATTAAAAAACGCGAATCTTTTCATTAGTTGTGACTAATGATAACTAGTCAAGAAAAATGAAATTGTTACGTTTGCCATGATTTGTTGCTATTTGAATTTGTTTATATCATTAAATGAACATTTATGTATAGAATAAACATATTTCAACCATTGCCTCATTTCAATAATATAAGACCTACATAGATACCAAATACAATTCCAGTAATGCCTAAATAATTATTTATTATTCGAAAATGTCGTCATAAGTAACCAAATCTCGCTTGTCGCGATGGTTACCTTTTTGAGAATGACTCGCAGCAAGCGTTGACCATGGTCTTGATGATGTAGCATCGGTATTAGGCTCGATTTGAGGTTGTCTACGTGCCAAGGAAACTTTAAGTTGAATACCAGACACCATAGAACCTTCCATCTGGAATTTATTTTCAATTCTCACTATACTAGGCAAAGCAGTTTGCAAATAATCAGAAAGAATTATTCATAGTGCTATAGACTTACCTCTGAAATTGCCCGATCAGCTGAATCTAATTTGTCAAATGTGACGAACCCACGACTAAAATAATACAAAATATCAAATTAAATTTCCAAAGATGATAATGAGAAAATGTCCACATACTTCTTTTCAATTTCCATTGATATATTAACAATTGCTCCAAATGTTCTGAAATGCTTCTCCAAAAACTCCTCAGTTATCTTATAACCTTGCACATAAATTGTATTGCCCTGCCTGGGTTTATCACTTTTTTCTTTAGGTTTTTCCACTGTCCTCTCATTCTCCCATTCACGAGTATTGGCATAGCTGCCATATAAATTCTTAAGTCTGGGAGGCTTGTTTTCAGGATTATTAGGACCCTCTTCTAATTGAACAGCAGAGAATGGTTGATAACCACTAACAGTCTTTTCAGAAGTTAGTTTACGTTCTAATCCCCTAGGTCTTTTAAATCCATGTTCTGGCTGTTTATGCTGTTTAGGAATTGCTGTAATTACACCAGATTTAATTAGCTTCTTGGCCACTTCTCGGGCATCTCGTGCTTCTGCTGGCCGTTTTGGAACAACTATTTTTTCTGGTTCTGGTTTGGGAGCTTTTAGTGCTTGCAATGCTTTTTTCTACTTGGAAAAAAATCAATTTTAAGTAATTGGAATGAATAGTAAAATGTAATAATGTTACCTTTTTCTTTAACTTCTGATATTTGGCTTGCAACATTAATTCTTCTTCAGTTAAATTATTTGGTAAATGAATATAAACCATTTTGTAAAATTTATTAACGTTTCTTAACTCTTGCGCTTACGGATAAGTAACCTGAAGGTTTGTTTTGCTTTTACATTTGTATTGTTGGAAGCGTTTGCCTTTCAGGTCTCGCAGCCGTCTATTCTTGACTATGGAGCTTTAAAACCGATTTCAATGCCAACTCTAGGCAGCCAATTTTGACGAATTTAGCACAATACGTAGGCAACACAAATACCAAATTTAACCTGTCTTTCATGTTCCATGTCGCGTGAAAATAATCATTTTACATATAGTTCAAAACTTCAATTTTAGTTTTATTTACGCCTTGTAATTGTAATCATGCCGAAGGAACAATACCGAGAGGCCGATGTGGCTAGAAAAATGTAAGTTACAAATATTATGAACCGTTATCTATTAATTTCTATGAAAATTTCTAGTTCTCATGTAAGTTTTGGTGTTGAAAGTGCTGAAAACATGCAACAACAAGCTCACATTCATGTGGTTTCAAAGAATTTGTATAATCAAGATGCACAACGTACCCCTATTCAATTCGGTGTACTTGACAAACGTTTGGTAATAAGAATAATACTCTTTGTTGATGATATTTCTAACTCTGTAAATATGTATTCAGGGTACCAACTCAAAAGAATCACCATGTTCAACATGTAATAAGGGAATTAATGAATGTGTGGGACACTTTGGCTACATTGATCTAGAATTACCAGTTTTTCATGTAGGATATTTCAGAAGCATAATTTGCATTTTACAGTGCATTTGCAAAAGGTGTGGAGAAGTATTAATGACTGGTGAAGAGAAACAGCAGTTTAGGTCAAGATTATGTAATCCCAATTTGAGTTACATGACTAAGAAAGCAATTAGAAAAAAGATTATTGATAAATGTAAAAAGATTAGCAAATGTTACAAGTGTAAAGATGTTAATGGAGTTGTAAAGAAATTGACAGCAAGTAAATCTGGGGGATCTGCAGGTGGAGTATTGAAAATTGTGCATGAAAAATTTAGAGGGAGGAAAGAAAGGGATCCTGTTCTGCATAGTGCAATTGGTAAATATGAACTGTAATCAATGTCTTGTTTATTTAACTATAATTTGTTGCAGCTGAGTTTAATGTTGCAATAGAACTGAATCCTGAACTTCACTCAGCTGTATCCAATATGACTTACATGGAATCATTAACACCAGTTGATGTTTTAAAGTTGTTTAGCCAAATTCCAATTGAAGATATTCCATTGTTAGCAATGGATGCAAAAAAGTTAGTACCTTATAATACTGGTATACTGGAATTCATTATTATTGAAAACAATTATGCCTTATTGTTTTAGATCAAAACCAGAAGATTTAATATTTACAAGAATGCTTGTACCCCCAGTATGCATTAGACCATCTGTCGTATCAGATCTAAAAGCAGGAACGTAAGTAATTCACTCACTCATTATGCTAAATACCTACAGTGTATTCTGTTATTAAAGAAATGAGGATGATTTAACAATGAAGCAATCTGAAATTATTTTTATCAATGATGTTATTAAAAAGCATAAACTCTCTGGAGCATCTGTGAACATGTATCAGGAAGGTTGGGACTTTTTGCAACTTCAAACTGCAATGTACATAAATAGTGAGTTATCAGGTGTTCCCCTGGCAATGATGGTAACATTTAGGAAATGATTTATTTTATAAATGTTAATCTTAATAAATTTTTAGCCCAAAAAGCCAGGTCGCGGATTGGTGCAAAGGCTTAAAGGGAAACAAGGTCGCTTTCGGGGTAATTTATCTGGAAAACGTGTGGATTTCTCGTCAAGAACCGTTATATCACCTGATCCTAATTTAGAAATTGATCAGGTATGCTAATGAATATTTTGATTCAAAAACTAATTTAAGTAATAATATATTGCAGGTAGGAGTACCTTGCTATATCGCAAAAATCCTAACATTTCCAGAACGTGTGACACGAGCAAACATTGATCTTATGAAGCAACTTGTAATGAACGGTCCCGATCAGTGGCCCGGTGCAAATTATGTCCAGCAGAAAGGTTCCGCCTTCAAAAGGTTTTTGAAATATGGCAATCGTGAACGCTTAGCCCAAGAATTGAAGCTCGGTGATCTTGTGGAGCGTCATTTGCATAACAACGACGTTGTTCTTTTTAATCGACAGCCTAGTTTACATAAGTTATCTATTATGGCCCACAAAGCAAAGATCCACCAAAATCGCACTTTCAGATTTAACGAGTGCGTTTGTAATCCATATAACGCTGACTTTGATGGCGATGAAATGAACTTACATTTACCACAGACTGAAGAAGCAAAAGCCGAAGCTTTGATTCTTATGGGGAATAAAAGTAATCTTGTCACACCCAGAAACGGTGAATTGCTTATTGCTGCTACACAAGATTTTCTGACAGGAGCTTACTTAATAACAAGTAAGAACACATTCTTGGATTATCATCATGCCGCCCAATTGGCCGCCACACTTTTGGCGGGAACTGATAGTAACATGATGTTACACATGCCAAAACCGGCTATATTGAAACCGCGACCGTACTGGACTGGAAAACAAATATTTAGTTTGATCTTTAAACCGAATCGAGATTGTCCTGTTAAAGCTAATCTTGAAGCAAAGGGGAAAGCGTACACGAAGAATCGCGAAATGTGTGTGAAGGACTCCTACGTTATTATTAGAAATTCGGAATTGTTAGCGGGTACACTTGATAAAGGTCATTTGGGTTCCGGTGGAAAAAGTGGAAGTATATTTTACGTCATTCTTCGTGATTTCGGAGAGGATTATTCAATTAAATCTATGTGGCGCTTAGGTAAAAACTCTGCTTTCACACATAATTATTTCTTATATTGAATTTTTATTTATGTTTCTGTATTATTAGCACGTATGGCTTCATACTACTTGATGAATGCTGGATTTTCCATTGGAATTGGTGATGTTACACCCGGTGAGAATTTGATCAAACGCAAAATGACTTTGTTAAGAGATGGGTATAACAAGTGTGACGGTTACATTCGTGATATGAATGAGGGCAAACTACAAACGCAACCTGGATGCACGGTAGAAGAATCTTTGGAAGCAGTTATTCTGAAAGAATTGTCTGTTATTCGCGAACACGCTGGTCAGGCTTGTGTCGCTGAACTACCACCAACGAATGGTCCATTAATTATGGCTCTTTCCGGATCAAAAGGTGAGCAATAACTCAATATAATTCTTATAATCTTAAAAACAATTTGTATATTTTCAGGTTCATTTATTAATATTTCTCAGATGATAGCATGTGTCGGACAACAGGCTTTGAACGGTAAACGTGTTCCTGATGGTTTTGAGGATAGATCTCTGCCACATTTTGCCAGAAAATGTATGTTTATTTATATTATTTAGAAAACTCTGTTATTGTTGAGTTTTTTTATTTTTACAGCGCGCACACCTGCAGCCAAGGGTTTTGTTGAGAATAGTTTTTACTCTGGATTAACTCCCACGGAGTTCTTTTTTCACACGATGGGAGGTAGAGAAGGTCTTGTAGATACTGCTGTTAAAACGGCAGAGACTGGTTACATGCAACGTCGTCTTGTAAAATCATTAGAAGATTTAGTTGTGCATTATGATGGATCTGTGCGTAATGCAGAAGGTGATATCGTTCAAATTAATTATGGATGTGATAGCTTAGATCCAACCTATATGGAAGGCAAAGACTGTCCCGTTGATTTTGAGAGAGTTTTGGAACATGTCAAAGCCAAATTTCCATACAGGAATGAAAAGCCTTTAGATGGCACTGAAATTAAAATAGTTGCCAGCGCTTTGGATAAAGATAATGCATTGGATGCGTGCAGTGAAGGTTTCAAAAGGGAGTTACGGTAGGTGCATGTATTTAATTGTATTTTCATTGCTATTTGTTTATAAAATTTCAGGGGCTTTATTCTTGAAGTAGCCTCGAAGGTGGACTCGGTAAACTTCAATTACAAACAGTCAACCGGACCTTATAAGGAGGTTCAGCGTCTCACATGTAGTCAGTTGGTCACTTTTGTGGACACCTGTAAAGACAAGTACACAAGGTCTATTATCGAACCTGGTACCGCCGTTGGTGCCCTAGCGGCGCAGAGTATTGGCGAGCCAGGAACACAGATGACCCTCAAAACTTTCCATTTTGCTGGTGTTGCTAGCATGAACATCACTCAAGGTGTACCGCGCATTAAGGAAATTATCAACGCGAGTAAGAATATATCTACGCCAATCATCACTGCATTTTTGGTAGATTGTTATGATCCTGAGTTTGCAAGGAAAGTTAAAGGGAGAATTGAAAGGACCACTCTTGGAGAGATTACTACCTATATCGAGGACGTTTACACACAAGACGATGCGTTTTTGTTGATTCAGTTGAACTATGAGAGAATTAAGTTATTGCAGTTAGAAGTTAATGCTAATAGTATTAGATATAATTTGTGTACATCCAAATTGAAGTTAAAGCCAACCGATGTTCGAGTACAAAGCGAGACAGTTTTGACTGTTCACCCAAATCAATCGAAACAGGGAACTAGGCTGAATTTTAATATGCATGAATTGAAAGATAATATTCCTAACGTTGTAATTAAGGTGAGTTCGAACCGAATTCATGAATGATCATCTAAATGAGAATATATTTAGGGGCTTCCAACTGTAAATCGCGCCGTCATAGCTAAAAAGGAAACAGGTGGGAAAGCAATGTACAATTTGTGCGTTGAAGGAGACAACTTACGAGAAGTAATGGCGACTTACGGTGTTGATGCTAGAAAAACACTCTCGAATAATATCATCGAAGTGTATAACACGCTTGGAATCGAAGCTGCAAGGTAGTTAAGGGTCTATGAATAGTCTATAGTCTATGAATTGCATTTTATTGTCAACTATTTTAGAGAAACAATCATGACTGAAATTAAAATGGTTATGGAAAACCATGGCATGAGTGTTGATTACCGACATATTATGTTGCTGGCGGCACAAATGACGCACACCGGGGAAGTTCTTGGAATTACACGATATGGTCTGGCCAAAATGAAGCAATCTGTGTTGAATCTGGCGTCTGTAAGTTTATAGCTATTTATTAGCTAATAGCTAATTAACTATTTCGATTTCACCTGTGATTAAATTTTTACTCTTTATTTTTACAGTTTGAACGCACTGCAGATCATTTGTTTGATGCTGCATATTATGGCCAAACTGATAGAATCAATGGGGTGTCAGAGAATATCATTATGGGCATGCCAGCGCCTATCGGTACTGGCATTTTTAAGTTATTGCATAAACCAATGCATGTAGATTCAGTGTTGGAAAAAACACATTTGCTATTTGAATCTGCTCTTGAGGAATAATGCTGATATTAATAAATTTATGTTAAATTGATTGGAATTAAAAGAATGTTTTACATTTGAACATGTTTATTAAAGAAAATTATTAAGCTTTGTTTGGGCAGTGTTATAAAAAAATGTATTTATATTTCTCGATATGTATATGGATAACGATGTGGTATGTGGATAATGGGTAAGCTTCGATATGGAATAAAAAGAATTTACCTATATATGTTAAAAAATATGCAGCTTAGTTTTTGATTATTTTAAAGGAAAAACATATTCTAACGTAAGTGCTATATAGCGTTATTTAAATTAACAAAACATACAATGGAGCATATGAATGTGATAGATAACATTTAATTTAAATTTGCTTAAACTTTTGAAGCATTAATACATTTGAATAAATTATGATAAAAATATGTTTTTTTCCCTTTTACATAATGAAAACCAATTCTTTCTAACAAGATAAGCGATCCGCAATGAATACATACATTTTAAACATTTGTCTTCACTTTTTAGTTACTTTATATGAATCTATAATATGCAAATAAGCGGTCCGTGATAACACTAAAAATGTTTAATTATTTTCTAGAACAAGGCATGATTGTGTCAGTTTTTAATCATTATTCAAAGGCGAATGAACTAAAATTTATTTATTTTTTAAAATACATATAAGTCTTTAATCGTTCTTTAACGATTACACAAAGTTATTAAAAACTACAAATCTTTTAATGGTAGAACAACATGTAGGGCAAATTTACTGTAATATTTGAATAGGGGTTCAGATAATCAAATGACATCAAGTTCTATTGCTATTATATTCCTCCGTTTCGCATATACTACATTGCCAACAAGGCATTATCATCTACAACATTCATTATCTCAATTTTAAAGGAAGTTATCCCACAACTCTTATAACAGCTTTAACTACTTGCACATTATCTAAATTATTACAAATTTGAGCAAAGCATTCACCTTCAATTTCCTTAGCAAATACGGCGCCACAATCGTTACGACTAATCCTCGTAATGCCACAGTTCTCATTTAAGGACTTTAATACCTCCTTAACTCCGGTACACAAAGAAAATATTAATAAATACGACGTATTATGAATACTAAACCAACCAAGTCGCGCGCTCGTAGTGACGAGGCATGACGAGTTATTTGAAGCAAATGGATAAGGCGCATAAAATTAAATCAGAAAACAGTCGCATATGGTACAAAGGAAAGGTTCAATGACAATTACAAGCACATATGAGGTATTTAAGTCATTTCAAACATTCAAGAAAGTTTATCAATGTTTACCGTCATTGCAATATTTACGACATGCGCATTAAATACTACTTTCGTTTTTGCTGATGTCCCCAACTTTATATTTGATTATAACATATGATAAACAAAATACATCCAGATTAAACAAGGCTTTATGTATTGCAGACAATGTAATGGCAATGTTTTACTTAACCAAAATACTAACATACTAAAGAAATTAAACTATTATTACTTCATCATTCATATCGTGTAATACTACTTTTGATAGGAATTCTGATTGAACTCCATCATATGGAGAACTCTGTAATCAATAAGGAACTAATATAAGATAGTATATATGACAAATACAACAATAGGGCTACACGCAATTTCCGGTTTAGTTATATTTATAGGTGCTGGAATGTCCCACTTTTTTTATTATGTTTCTTACAAATTTAATATTATCTTTATAAAAGTGTCAAGAGAAAAAATACACACCATGTAACACCATTTTTCTCAAAAGAAACTATCTTACTACTTTCAATACAATTTTTACTTATTTTCCACTTTTTTATTCTTATTGCATCCCATTTAAAACCACTTAACTCTAATTCCAAGTTTATTTCACTTGGTTGTAAAATGTAGGCCAAATACAAAACTTCTTCATATGTAATTAAAACATGTTTCAATATCATTACTCAAAAAACAGTGCAAGTCGCACCTCCACAAGCATAAAAATTCGCAGCTTTTGTTTGTTACAACTTTTCACATCCATACACCTAGTGCTTGCAGCCGCCGACTGTATTTAATAACGCGTTTTCGAAAATAAGCCATCGACCATTGAACCACGTATCGCATGTATTGCACCCCAGAAAAATTAATTTGCACGTGAATCGGCGTCAGTATGGTAAGTTCACACGGTTTACACGCTCGCGCGTCAAAACTGCGCGTGTCCCTAGTGTACAACAATAATGGTAATAAGTGATGATAACAGCCATCAGTTTGAAACATGTTTCAAGCAAACATTGTAGTGCCATAGTTCTTGGGATATCACGGCTCCTGGTAATAAACAACAAACCGCAAAACAGTATAAAATCATTGAAGATTTCTTCATAATTTACGTGTTTATCAATAACAGCGCTTGAACTGCCAGTGCACTTATTAATAAAACATATATGAGTGAAGAAAGAATTTTAGTAGCAATAAGAACAGTGATTTAATTAAATTCTTGTTTTGTTTTGCGAGTATTTAGAACAAAGTACAAACATGTGATTAACTGGCGGTTAGTGTCAGAATTCAGGTTTGATGAAGATAGTAATAATAGTGGGCGTAACAGTGATTAAACTAATGTGACTTTAAAGTGAACTCCATGAAATATATATATATATATATAATTAAATCATCAAATAGAGATACATATTAACAGTACTAAGAAGTTTACAACAAAACAGCTTAACAATGACCATTGTTAGTCAAGAGCAATAAAGCCATTACCAATTTTATAAATACGTTTCTAAAAATAAAATCTTCCTTGTTCGTTTATATGTTATAAACGCAAGACAAACAATTACATTTAGAAAATAATCCGTTTTCTTGACAAAAGAAAATTTGCCACCAAACATCCCCACCAGATGAGAGAAATTGCTGACGGTTGGATGTTTGAAAAAGTTCAGCAAACAAGCAAACATTCGATTGATTTATATCCAGCATATCAAGACTACAAATCCGTCACACGCTATCTCAATTTAATAACGCTTAATGTGTTTATCATCGCCCAACGACGCGCGGATATCAAATATAAGAGTTTAGTGAGTTTAGTGCACCGCGGTCAGTGATTAGCTGAGCAGAGAGCGGTCGGGTCGTGGTGTGCGTCCATTTTCTTTATCCCCGGGAATAAATATCGTAGTGATGATACTCTTGAAGCGACTTATAAAAACGTGATTTTCAAGCGATTAATCTCACGTGATTTATTGGCTGTAACGAATTAATGGAGTAGACTTTCTTATATTCTGAACGTAGTTTTTCGAGGAACGCAAAATGAGCGGTGGTGGTAAGTTAAAAACAAATTTAAGCATTTTATGTCTAAAATGCAATTCATTATCTAATAGTTGTCCATTTCAATAAAACACTGTATTATTTATTATATACTATGACATGTACTGATTTAATCTTGCTTGCCGCGTTGGACTTTCATTCGATTGCGAATTGTTAATGATTTATTGCGAAAATGCGAAGGTTGCAATTTGCAACTAGGTAAACGTCTCTCGTGTTCTGTTACTTGCGTTAGATCTGATTCAAATACTTTAGTTTTTAGTACGCGCAAGCTACACAATGGATTTATCAGTATTTGCGCATACAAGAAAATATGTGACGTTATCATTAGCTATCATGTTTATTTATAAGCAAACTAACGAAACTTGGTAACAGAACACAAGCATTTAAGTAAAAGAAAGAAAAAAAATTGGGTTTGGTATAACTCTTCCAATATAAAATAACAATTATAAACCCATTCCTCAAAATCTTGCCGAGCGTAAAATAAAATGCACTTGTTACATCAGAGATTATTTATCAATTAATTTTACTAGATTAATATCAAATCACGCGCCAACTGGAATTTATTTGATAATGGTATAGTTACTAAAATCAAAATCTAAAGACATCAAAACTTACATGCGATTGATATTATTGTTTATAGAATTTTGTCTTCCTTAATTAGTATTTGTTTTTGGATTATTAAAGTAGCAGTCGTAAATTTAATAAACAAAAAAATCAGCGTTAGGATCATAGAATTCAAAAATTATTCAATTTCAATGATCTCCTTCAGTCACTCTAATTTGAATCCAAAAACGCTCCAATCATCACTAAAAGATTAATTTGCTCCCGAGAAAGAGATTTAAATGATTGAACAATTGGATTTATTTAGGTATCTTGATATAAAATTAAATCTTCTTGGATCGCAGAGTTGTAATAAAATTGGCTCACTTCGGACATCCGTATATGACCCAGACGTTTTAGTTCTAAAATCAATCATATTATGTGTTATTTTTTTAGAAACAATAAATTAAATATGTATAAAACCTAAAATTAGCTGCTTTTTGCTAGAAATTGCAAAATCTACCGAAAATGTGGGTCTCAAACGAGAAATGGGTCTTTTTTCGGCCATCAACATGATCCTTGCCGTGATGATTGGATCTGGTATCTTTATTTCACCAGCCTCAGCCTTGGAGCACTCTGGTTCCGTGGGAATGTGCATCATTGTCTGGATTGTCTGCGGTCTAATTTCCTTGCTCGGTAGGTTTGACAATGACTATTAACATATTAAGCATTACCAGAACTCAAGCGCAACAATAACGATGAATAGAGCTGTCGTTAATTAAGATTCATCTTGTTAACTTTAGGTGCGCTTACTTTTGCTGAATTGGGTACTGTTGTCCCACGTTCTGGAGCCGAATATGCGTACTTTATGGATTCCTTCAGCACGCTGCACAAGTTTTGGGGTAATTTACCAGCGTTTATCGCATCATGGGTTTACGTCGTAGTACTTCGACCAGCAGAGGTAGCAGTGATCACCTTGACGTTTGCCGAATACTTAGGCAAGCCCATTTTGGATGCTCTGGGTAGTTGTGATATGGATACAGGAGCCATTAAGAAATATGTTGCCATTTTAGCACTAGGTACAGTAGTAGCAAACTTTAAAACAACACAATTAAACGTACAAGTTACTTTTTCAGGTTTAATTACGTATATAAACATGACAAGCGTTAAGCTCTATGTTAAAATACAAAATATTTTCAGTTCCTTCAAAGTAATTGCATGTTTTATTGTAATTTTTGTTGGAATCTACGAGTTACTTATAAGAGGTAATAGACACTGGAAAATGAGCCTTAAGTTAAAAATAACACAAATTATCTATTCAGGCAATACGGAAAATCTTGGGAAAGGCTTTGAAGGTACCAAATTAGCTCCCAAGAACATTGCACTTGCCTTCTACAGTGGTTTATGGGCGTATGACGGATGGAATTCAATTACAACCGTTACAGAAGAGATCAAAGCACCTGAAAAGTACAGTTTAACCACTTTCTACCACTAACAATTAATTTTGACACTGTTCAATTTCAGAAATATCCCACGAAGTATCATGATCAGTGTACCAATTGTAACCTTCCTGTATGTTTTCATGAACATTTCGTACATGACTGTCTTGAATATCGAAGAGATGGTAAATGCTCAAGCAGTCGCTGTTGTCTTTGGAGAACGTGTCCTTGGCATCTTTTCGTTTGTTATTCCATTAGGTGTTGCCTTGAGTACCTTCGGTTGTGCACTGAGTATTCAGTTCAGTGTAACGAGGTAACAAACTTAATTAATCACCGAATAGAATTTTTTATGCTTAATGTATATTTATTTCTGCTAAGGCTTTGTTACGTGGCTAGTCAAGATGGTCATATGTTAGAGAATTTGTCATACATTCATGTGCGTAGAGCAACACCTGCACCATCCGTTGTAATGCAGGTATGTTCCAACTTAATATGTTCAAGGTTTACTAAGTTGATAAACTTAATATTGATTTGTTGAACGTAGAAGGCATGTTGCCTTTTTCAGTATCAAGTATGAAGAAGGAAACATGCCGAAAACACTTCCTAACCACACTCAACAATACTCTGTTCAAAGTTTACTATATATATATTGACATATTTTGTGTTAGGGTTTAATTTCGTTGGCTTTCATTCTGGTTGGTAATATTATGGAGCTGATTGAGTTCGCCAGTTTCCTCATCTGGATATTCTATGGCGTTGCAATGGTATCACTTTTAGTGTTAAGGAAAACTAAGAAGGATACTCCAAGACCATATAGAGTAAGCTATTTTTGTAATATTATGATTTATATGTTTAAATGTATAAATTGAGTTTTCAAATTTCAGGTTCCAACATGGATTGCCATCTTTATCATCTTTGTTTCAATCTTCCTCTCGGTGGTTCCAATTGTAACCGATCCATCCCCTAAATACTTATTTGCAATTGGTTTCATTCTTTTTGGAGTTCTAGTCTACTATTGGTTTATTTATAAGAAAAAACGTCCAGCAATTATGGGTATGCACTTAAAGTTGCACATTTATTATTTTCCCTTATTATTTGTTTGTATTCTTTTTAGACAAAGTTACCTACTATGTTCAAGTATTGTTCGAAGTAGTTCCACCTGCTAATAGGCACTCCAGTTAAACTTTTAGGCGCAAATCAAATATGGTGATAAGTGAATTTTGTTTTCGTTTATTTGTTAAAACTATTGCTGAAATAACAAGCTATATACGATATGTTATAGCGATAAAATAAATGGGAAGTGAAAACTTATTATCAAATCTACAATGTACCAACTTTCATTTAATTTATAATTAACTCAGACGTTATTGATTAAGTCAAGTGATTAGAGCAATACTGGCAGTAGTTCGCGTTCATCTAAGCCTAATAGATTTTGCGCGAGAGACAATTTTCAAAATAAACTACTTACCGATAATTTGCCCATAATAATTTTTTTATTTGAGCATTTGTAAAATGTCTAAAGTTAGTAAACATCATATCAACATTTTTCATTGATGCCTATAAATGTAATTAAAATTATATAAAATAGTAGCAGATCTAATTAGCTTGAGATTGAGATGAGATTCATTTTGTTGATTAAGTCATATCTAATGAAATTGAATAAAATTATGTTTCATACTGGAATACTAATTACTGATAATACATCTCAGACATTATTGCAAAATTCACGCTAATCCGCACTAATTTTTACGCAATTGTTTGTTATTGATTTCACAGGTATTTTCATCGTTATCCAAAATGCACATCACCCTACAGTTCTTTATAGACTTAATTCAGTTTAAAACAAATTGCTGCTGCCTACAATTGCCAGACATAAACACGGCTACTCTTTAATTTATTTACAACAATTAATTGTATGCAATCCATGCAACTACTATAGATGACTATAGTTAGTTCTAATATCAAAATTTTTTTACAAGATTAGATTATCTTTTAAATAGAAGTTTTTACCATGTCCATAACCAAATTAACCATCTTCGAGAGTTTATAACTATGAAACGAATTTTATCGAATTTTAATAAAAATAATCGAAAATTTTGAGAAAACCGTCGAGTGCCGTTAATATCATCTTAATCGGATTTCATTTTTCAATTGCAAGTAATTATTTAATTAAGAAAGTAAATAAGAAGAACAAATCAATTGTTATAAACTTTTATACATAAGGAGTCAAAACGTTTATTTGATTGTAGAATTAGCTTTTTTCCCTAATACTTATTATTTCTTATTCCATGTCATATTGTCTACTGATTTATAAAGAAATTGTTATTGACATAAAAGACTTCATCATCATCGATCTCAACCCTTTTGTACTCAATTTTCGGAAGCAAGGCGTCGTAATGTTTGGCTTGCGAACCTATTGGAACTACATCGGTCATAGACCGACGGCGTATTTAACCCCATCACTGACCGCTCCGTAGCTGCACCGTTCTTCTGCTCGGCAGGATGCAGACTCAAAACCGCGACCCACTGACTCATAAATGCGCTACCGAGACCGTCATAGGAAATCATAATAATATTATTGTAGAGATTATTGTGTTAAAATAATTTTGAATAAAGTTTAGCTAAGGAACCGTAGGTCGATGATCTTGTATATGTATGATTAGACATAAGATTGCATACGTACAAAACATATTATTATTATTTAACGGACCAACGTATTAATCAGATAAACCATAACACATATTTAAATAAACTTAACAATTAAAAGGTTAAACGTAAGACTTAAATACATTACTATTACAATCTTGTTTTTTTTTAAGTTGATAAAAACTTTAATAATTTATCATATTGCAATAAATAACGAAGAAAATATCGCTCAATAGCACCTTTTCATATCAACTTTCAAACAATTCAAACCAATTTAGCAGTGTTGCCACTTGGTAATTCGGTTCAGCGAGTAATGTCGAGTGAACGGGATTTGATGCTTGTTGAACTATGTGATTCAGTGGGCATGACCAAATTTGGTTTCTATGCGTCGCGCGCTATTTTATAGTCATCTTATTTATTATTTTCGGTTATTGTAAGAAGAAGGAAGAAGGAAGATTATGCAGGTGCGTCAAAACTAACTTAACTGTATCACATGCCAACAATGCAGTTCCCTCATTTTAGAACCCAAATGAAGACACGGAATGGAATGATATCCTTCGTTCCAAAGGAATTCTGCCACCAAAACCAAAGGAGGCAGAATTCACTGAGGATGACATTGTTAGCATGTTGGAACAGACCATCAAAGATAAACAAGGAACAAGTTAGTAATGATTGATAATCAACTGATTTGCTTTTAATCTAAATGAATGTCTGTAAAGTCATCAAACCAACAACGAACAGATAACTAACAATATTAAATAATTAGTACATGACTTAGGATATTGATGGGTTTACTTGCTTTCCAGGTTTCAATCTAATTGAGTTTATTATGATTATATTTATTGCAATTTTTTTCTCAGAAGTAATGGATGACATGAATTTAGATGAATTGGATGAACTTGAAGACTCTGAAGATGAAGAAGTTCTTCTTCAATACAGGCAAAAAAGGATAGCTGAAATGCAAGCTTTGGCTTCAAAAGAAAAGTTTGGTTGGGTGCAAGAAATATCAGCACAAGATTATATAGGCCAAGTAAATAAAGCAGGTGAGGGTATTTGGGTGGTTCTACATTTATACAAACAGGGCATTCCATTGTGTGCTTTGATAAACCAGTACATGAAAGAATTGGCTGTGAGATTCAGAACTGTAAAGTTCCTGAAAGCTATTGCACAAACCTGCATACCAAATTACCCAGATAAAAACCTTCCTAGTATATTTATTTACTTTGAAGGAGAGCTGAAGAAACAAATTGTTGGCCCTCATGACCTTCGAGGACCTAATTTAACATGTAATGGTAGGTAGTAATTTATTCTTTTTTCAATATGAAGTAATTCCATTGCTTTGCAGAATTTGAGTATATACTTGGGAAAAATGGAGCCGTCAACACAGAGATTAAGGAGGATCCAAGACCAAAGATTCAAGATAAAATGTTCCAAGCATTAGCTGATACTAATGATTGGTGATACAATCAAATTTAAATATTACTGATTGTACTTACAAGTGATGGAAACTGTATGGCACTAGAGCTGTTGATGGACTTTTATATTATATATATATGCATTGAATTTAATATAATTTTTCTCTATATAGCAATTCTTTCGCAATGCAATAAAACAATGAAATGAGTATTCTAGAGCCATCTATATATTGCCTACAATATCAGTGTGATCAAGGCTGGAGTTCTGTATACTACGAGTATAGCGTAGACAGCTGTTTCTGACGTCGTTTACGTCCAACGATATCAACAAATTTAGACTGCGTGCATATCGTGTAAACAACTAATGTATTCCTTTGCGTATTACGCCACTTGATGCGCGTAAATATGGAAGGTGCCATGAGCCAAATTCCCGTCTTTGTGTTCCCTAACGCTTTAAAATTCTACCTTGCGGCACGGCATACTCATAAGCAGCTTCTTACTCTCTACAATCCATATGATTTTCCTGTCAGATTCAAAGGTAAAATGCTTCATTACAATCCATTAATCAGCGTTATTCTAAGAATGCAATTTGTAGTTTTATCAACTGCCCCTAACAAGTATTCAGTGATTGATCCCGATGGTAGCATTGGACCTCAAGCTTGTGTGGACATTGTAGTCAGACATACAATGCCTCTAGCTTCAAACTGTAATATCACTGATAAATTTAGAATATCAATGCAAGATCACAGTACAAAGAAGGTAATGAGAGTAGTTGTCATGTTATTGTGCATATATGTATTGTGTAGTATGAAAGCAATCTGGTAATGTTATAGGTGTTAGGAAAACGAGATATTGAAGCTAAACTTTTACAAGAAGAACCTGACAATATTTCTAATGATGGAGATTTTCAAGTGCTGGGTATATGTGAAAAACATCCTGAAGATCAAAGAAATACTTCATATTCAATGCACAACTATAGGTATTCCTAGTTTTATCCTTATATTATCAGTTGTAATTGATTGTTAAAATGATTGTAAAAAACGCTAATCTATTTAATTATTTACAGAACTGGACAATTACATCATAATAATACACTGATCTATATGTCAGTTCTTGCCATGGCAGTTTGCAGTGTGGCTCTTTTATGGCCAACCCAATCAGATCCTATAGTAGAAAACTACTTCATTCCAAAGTATCTCTACATTACAAATACAGTCAAATTAGTGTTTGCCTATGTGCTAGGCATTGTGACAATGGTAATATTAAAACAATGATGATCACCCTGTTGCAGATGTAGGCCATTATTGCAAATGTTATTTCAAATTGAAACTTCCGCAATACGCAGCAATTCGCAATTTATCTGCATTGCTTCGAACTTCTCGAGATAAACATATAAATAAGAAAAAATATATTTTAATATTGGTGTAAAGTTAGAATGAGTTTCAAGGTAATTAACGCCTTCTTAAAAATAGGACAACATAGAAGTTAATAAGAATAATAAGCCATAATGTTAGTTATGTTGACATGCTGATGCAGAAATATTTTTAAAATATGTTTTAGTCATTAAGTTACCACGGACATCGTGAACAGATGTATTAAAAATATATGGATAATATTCAAATTGTAGATATAGATTAAATTTTATACATGTGATATGTGATGAGAACATGAATTACTTAAATGTATGTTTTTATTTTTGGAGTATAAAGACGGAATGTTTGATTTATTGGCGAAGTTGATTACTTTAATTTCAGCGTTTATTGGCATAAACTGAGAAATAGCTCATATTTTGGATTTGTCTATATTAATTGCACTATATCCCGGAAAATTAGCACTGAACTAATTCTGATTATAGATTTATAGACAAAAAAATCACCCAATCAATTTTAAAGCCCGGTTCCATGGAAGAAAATCAATTTTATTGGGTAGTTATTCTTAACTACATTCAATAGAGAAAATCTGCTTGGCTAACAAAATCTTGTATAGTATTTTGTTGATTGTAGTCACGATCAGACACATCGTGACCACAATCATTGTAATAAGATAAATTTACTTTGATAAAGAACCTCAATCCAACCGATATATACCTAATTTATTTGGTGCCTCAAATAGCAAAGGTGCAATATATATAAACAGAAACTCGGTGCCATTTTGTTCTCAAATCTTTTGCACTGTTATACAAACGTTATAGGCATGAGTAGCATTTAATTGGAATACAGTGCAAAAAGAAATAAAAATTTGTAATTTTCCATCGGGCATCTTCTATTAAAATATTTTGTGCTTTTATTGCCACAAGAGAAGATATCACTTTCCATTTAAAAGTACTGCATCATAAACAGCTAATTAATTTGTTTATGCGTGGTACTGTCAATGAAGACATCCTAATTCTAAAAGGAATTCGACTTGCTTTTCTTTCTTAAATTGTTTATAATTATTTCTTATTTGTAACATATATACGAGGAAAAATAAAATATGAATACAAAGGTAAACATCACGCCCATTCATACCTTTGACATTCTCAAATTTCAATAATTTGAAAATCTATACAGACAACACGTGGAGGTAGGTAGGATCTATAATCAGGTAATTAAAGAACTGCATCCATTCAGTGCATCACATTGTTAAATAATTCAATTATACATATCCAATACGCAACCATTATCATTTAATTTGGCAAAGTGATTCCCGATGCCAACAAAATGGCCACATCAGTCATTATAGAAAATATGTCATGCAAGTAGCAAATGGACGAATTTCTTCATTATCATATCAATTGTTAACGTGAACTAGACGATTATCTCGTATCATACATTAATTTCTTAGTCTCAACGGTCATATTTATAACGTAATGTAGGTAATAATAATCTCGTCATAATGAACGTATCACATGCGCAAATGTGTTCATATATACAGTGTGAAATAC